>CM020513.1:14607500-14740000 GCA_009823395.1 Thamnaconus septentrionalis
TTTCACCGCGGTGGCAGGAAATGTTTGACATCCCATTAATGTGACTCTGCTGAGAGGTGTAATTCCACTGATTCAGGTGCCAATCTCCCGTCGGGGGCGCCGAGCAGCTCGACCCGGCGGAGAAAATAGCTTCCTGAAGGAGGCGGTGGGGAGACGGGTTTGACATCCACCCGCAGGTTTGACATCGACTTTTGCAGGCAGACGCTTACGAAGACTTTGTTAAAGCTGACCGGAGGGTGGTGAGGGGGTGGAGGCCGTGCGGACGCTGTTCAATAATGTCCAGCGCATCTCAACGCTGCTAAACACACTGTGTGAAATCCACCCCCCCCCCCTCCCCACTAGTCCTCCTGCGTATTCTGGCGGACGCAGCCCCATTTCCTCCATATCTTCCACCGCGCATCTAAATAAATAAAAACGCGCAATATGTAGATTTGAGGGCAAAGCATCTATATGCAAATGACCGGCGTTCTCTGTTGAATTCCCATTGACCTCAAGTGAGTCCACGGTCGGAGGGAGAAAACTTGAGCGCCGAACGCCAGCGGCTCGCCGAGTGCTTCGTAGATCAGAGTGGAGTGGAGGTGGTGGAGGTGGTGGAGGTGGTGGTGGGGGATCATGAGAGAGCAGGTACACGTGTTGGCTTTGTTGCCGTGCAGGGTGTCGGTGCTGGTCCAGCTGGTGGAGAGGCTGCAGTGGGAGCGTACCGAGAGGAAGGCTTGAACGATGTCCGCCTTGATGGAGCTGAGAGGTTTGTCTCGGATGACGATGAAGATCTGCTCCTCTTTCTCCAGGTTGATGAAGTTACCGAACCAGGATTTCTTGGCGAGCCTGCGCCAAGAGACGAGGAGAAAGAAAAATTCAAAAAAACAAAGAGAAAATCAAAGCATCCACGCTGTCATACGTGCTCACAAAGGGTGTTTGTCTTCCTTACGCCACTGTCGCAGCGACACATTCAGTCCTCCATCCATCTATTCTATCCATCTGCTACTGCAGCTCCGGGGAGACGCAAACAGAGGATCCCTCAAAGGAAATGAGCTAAAGCTGTGCAGGAAGGGGAAATCAGCCCGACTAACACGCTCTGCACAACTCTGTGTGTGTGTGTGTGTGTGTGTGTGTGTGTGTGTGTGTGTGTGTGTGTGTGTGTGTGGCAGAGAGATAATTGAGCCCCTCCCTCTGTGAACAGAACTGGGTGTCCAGACTAGAAGGTGGATGAATCCAGCGCTGGCCTGGGACCAGCTCTACCTGCACCCACTAATCAGCCATATGGACGCCCCCCCACCCCACACACCTTTTTTCAGGCAAATTAATATTTCATCAGGTTATTAACAACTGTAATGAATATGCAAAGTCAAACTCCTGGCGAAAAGAGAAGCGATCGCAGGCCAATTAATTCAATATAAATAGAAACACATTATTTAAAGATGAGTCCAGGGTTACGTAATGACTCCCGTGTTTTGCGCAGACATTGTTCGGCGGGAGGAATTCGCTTGCAGCTGGCGTACGAGGGTGGAAGCCTGTGATCAAGGCTCGTCTAGCTACGCAGAGGGTTTTTTTTTCCTTTCTCCAGCCTGCTCTCTCTCCGTCTCCTTCAAGGCAGGATGCTCCCTCCATCCTGAATGAAGATGGCCTCTCCAGACAGGCAGCCAGCCAGCCAGCCAGCCAGCCAGCCAGCCAGCCAGCGAGGCAGCAGGCATATCTAGGCCAAACTCAACTTATCGGGCTCCTGGGAGCTCGGCAACATCACACAGGCTTCCTTCCCTCATAACGAAGCCACTACCTCCTGCTACAGCGGAGAGCTGCCTCTCCATCCCAGTAGCAGATCTGGCGACGTTACTTGGAATGCAGCCGGTGGAGCTTTTTTTTTCACATTTGGGGCCGAAGTAATACTTTCTACCGCATGGCGCTATCAGGAGAGAGCCCCCGTTTGAGTCAATCACTGCAGAGGCAGACGGGCTATGCATAGTTATAAAAGCCAAAGGTGGTTTTCGAAAAAGGAGACAAGCGACTCACTCTGGGGAAGACTCTGGTGTGAGGCTGGACATCTCCTCTTGAGTGGGAACTGTGGGGGGAGAGGTCAAGGGTCAGACAGTAGAAAAGAGGGAAACAGAGTGGCCTGTTTTTTTCTAGTCGTTGCAAAAAAAACAGGCTGAGATTCTGGAATCTCACATCTTTGCATCTGAACATCGATCAACCATTGTTTTAGGCTGGTGCGAATTTGAGTGGACCAATGGGGAGGAAGAGGGGCGGGAATTACAGCTGCAGTTTTCCTATAATTCTTCTCTTCTTTCATTGTTCTCGCTCACTGCTGGCTCACCGCAGTCAGAACTGGGCAACAGTCCATGATAAAAAGAAGAGCAACGACCAGCACAAAAGCTCTTCCAGCTGTTTAGGTTACAGATTACAGATTACTTTTATTGCCATTTGTGCAAAAGAACACATAGGAATTTGTTTTGGAGTCCCAGTGTGCATCAAATAATTAATTAAATAAACAATAAATAAACAATAAATAAACCGGAAAAAAAAACAAAAAACGATTTTACCCGCAACAAATACGTCTTCCAACAGATGGAAAAACCTTTTTCACCTGTTGGGTGTTGTGTTGCATGTTGGGGGAGTCAAATCCGATTGGCCTGTTTCATTCATGACAGCCAGAAGGTTAAGTTTTTTTTTAGTTTTTCCCCAAAAAATTCGTACAGGCTGTTTTCCAGAGTGAAATACACATCTATTGACAGCGTTTGGACTGTGGCTGCTGTCAGTGGGTACCTTGGAGTTTCCTGCGGTGGAAGCGGGGCGAGCCCAGGAAGCTGTTCTTGATGGTGTTGAGGCGCGTCCTCCACGGCATGCCGCCGATGGAGGGGCTGGGCGGCGGCGTCGGGGTGGGCGTCCCGCACGGGCTGTCCTTGGGGGTGTGCACCGGGGTGCCCTTTGGGGTGGGGAGGGGGCTGCCTCGGGGGGAGGGGTGGGGGTGACCTGTATGAGGGGGATAGATTTAAGCGGGTGGTCAGAGAGCGAGGAGGAGGAGGAGGGGTGCGGCGGCGTGGGCAGCGGCGCCACCGGGTGGAAGTGGTGCAGCCGGATGGGCGAGCGGCGGGGGGGGGCCGAAGGGCACCGAGAGCTGGGGGCGGGCGGCCAGGTGGGGCGCCGCACCTGCGGGCTGCTGGGGATGGGCGCTGGGGACCAGCGGCGGCGAGAAGGGGAGGAGGGGGACGGAGGGAGGTGGGTGTCGGGGACGGAGGCGGAGGGGGCGGGCGGGGCAGCGGCTGGCGGTGGCGGCCGAGGACTCGGACTTGGTGGCGCGGTGGCCGTGGTGGTGGCGGCCGGGTCGGGCGAGGACTCGGGCAGCGGGTTGGAGCGAGTGGCCTGCAGCGGCTTGGGGATGACCTTGGGCTTGGCCGGGAGCGTCTGCGTCTTGCACAGCTCGGCCGGCGGGGGCTCGCCACCGCCACCGCCACCACTGTTGGGGGAGAGCGAGTTGGGTGTGGAGATGCGCGGGCCGGAGCGGCCGGGCAGAAGAACGGGGAGCAGGTGGGCGTCCGGGGACGGGCAGGGGCTGGCGTTGGGGGATTGGGCGAAGTCCGGGGACTGAGGGGCACACAGAACTTCCGGACGGGCTGGAGTTTAAAGGGGTTTAGGTCATGCAGGGGAGGCAGAAGCAAACAGAGGAGGGAGGGAGGGGGAGGAGGAGGAGGAGGACCAAGTGGTGCGGTACAAACAAGGAATGACGGCGGCAAGGAAAGTGGAGGACGACCAAACAAGACAGAGGCAGGTGAGACGTGCACGAAAACAAAAAGACAAGACCAGAAAACAGCAGTTAGACGATGGGTGTCAAACTCCAGCCCAATGTAATTATTGTTGGTGAGGTGATATTAAATGACTACTAGAGCTGGCCCTCCGCTATTATACACTACAAATCCCAGAATGCTCTGCTGGTATATTTGGCTCAGTATTTAAACTATTTACCAGACTATAATTAACATTTTCTTTATGGGCCTCAAGGCATGAGCCTGAATGGTTGCACGTTCATTGAAGAATATTAAACTTAGTTAATTGGTTTATTATTATTTCATTTTTAAATGTATTATTAGCCCATGGAAAATGTAAACTGTCAAAATATAAATCAATTTTGGCCCACTGTTTTTTTTGAGTTTGACACCACAGAGTTAGAACATTCAGTGACTCCAGACAAAAAAAAGGAGGAGAAAAATTAATGACAAGAAACAGCAGCAAACTCCAGGCAGTGCATGCAAAACAAACAGAGGTTGAAAGGCAAACATGCAGCAGGTGTGAGAGCCTCCGGTTCTGGTCGGGGCTCGGCTGGATTTCCTCCAGGTCGCTTCAGCGGTCGGTCGCATTCGCATCGCCGCTAATTGCTGTTTCAACGGCGCATTAGTAAACTATTTCCCTCCGTCACCTTCCCCCCACTTTCACCACGAACACACAGCTGCACCCGGAGCCTCAACCGGGCTTTGGGTTGGTGTGGAAAAAAAAAAAAAATCAATTTCCCTTTCAGATCAGCCTGCAGAGCCCACGAGGTGCTGGGAGCTGGTCTCAGGATCCGGGCTAATCTCGAGCCTTCTCAAGTTAGTCAGCTGGAAAAGTTTACTACAAGCTCTCTCCAGCGGCGAGCAAGAAAAGTGGGATTTTCCGAAGCATTCCCTGAGCTGGATTTTCACAGGGCTCAGGACGCAGAAAAACAGAGCGAGGGATAATAAGCAGAGAGGATGGAAGGAGACGAGGCTTCGGGCCAAAGGGGGAAAGTTTGTTGTGCTGCCGCGTCTCTCTGCAGATTCTGCAGCTTTTAAGAATGAGCTCACCTATTAGCGAGAAGAACGACTTATAATGTAAGGTGACTGGAGAACAATATTGCATGTGTGGCTTTTGTTTAAAGGTCAAACGCTATGTCGACTTTATCTATTCTTTGTTTTGTCTTTAATCCCCAGCAGAAATAAAAACAGAGTTGGGATCAACAAAGTTGGATATTGCGGTCATAGGAAATACATTTGTGTGCGTGTGGAGGAGGGCGGCGTCGACACTCACCCGCGGGCTGCTGAGCGGGCTGGTGGAGAGGCCGGACGAGGCTCCGCTGATGGATCGCGACCTGTTGGCACAGAGAGCGGGGGAGGGGTGAGGAGGTTTCCGCAGCCACCGGTGGCAGCACAGACGCAGGCGGAGGCGGCACAGCACAGCCACGGCACCGGTTAATCAGCACTGGACACAACTAGCAGCGACTAGCAGCAGTTAGTTAGGAAGCCATCCGTTTGGAACGCCCCCCCCCCCCACCCAAATACGGTGATCCTCCCGTGAATCCATAGGAGCATCTCCCCACATTAGCATTCAAAATAGCTCTCAGCACCGTCTATAGCTTGCTAATAATAAATCTTGACTTTTTTTTTTTTTTTTACCCAAGTGGTGGAAAATATCTTGAGGGGAGGAAACAAAGTGGGACATTTGGTTGAGAGCCATTTGTCATGTTTTCTGTTTTTTTTTGTACCCCTGCAGATGCCGTCAATAACCTCTGTGAGCGGCGCCCTGCACCGAAATGAACAATCACAAGACAATCTGTCTTTATCAAGTGCGTGCGCGCACGCATGCAGCCCGGCGCTCACCAAAACACCCGGCCTGTCAACACTGGGAGAAGACGCCAGCTGCTCACTGTCACAACACTGCTCTTTTGTGTCATTCAGCCTATTAATACCCCCCCCCCCACACACACACCACCACCACCACCACCTCTCTCTGCCTCTGCATTGTCGCAGAGCCGAAAATCTTCTGCAGCCATTTAAGATGTTTTGCAGAAACTTTAGCGAGATGTTTGATTTCTCTGTAAAACATCTGACTGTGTTTCCACAGTCTGGCTGTGAATGTTTGAAACATTTTTTGCATTGTAACGATTGCACTCTGTCATTGAACTGTGCAAAGTTGCATACAATGGCCTATTCAAATTTAATATTGCAGAAATTAAAAAAAAAAATTGCAGTACGAAAATGAAGACTTATCTCTATATATGAAGACTTATGAAGGGCAGTTCAGGTCATGTGACCTATAAATGTGTAAAAAAAATAAAATAAAAAAGTCTTTAGTCAATGTAAGCTATCTCCATGGGGCATACTGTACGTTTCCATTGTCAGTTTCCTCTCAAGGTGAATGAAAGTTTACATTTCCTTTGCTTAGAAAATATGAAGACATAAAAACTCAAAGCCGCTGCCTTTTCTTCTCGCCGCCATGTAGCCGAGGGTTCAGGGACTGTAGGGGGAGAGAGGTGATGAATGAGGGAGACGAGCAGAGTAATGGAGAATGATGTCCATCCCTGATGTTGGGAGGTGTCCCTCAGGACCACGGATGCAAACCTGTGCACGAGATGACGGCTCGCAGCTCAAGCAGAAGTCACGCCAGCTCTGTCATTAGAACAGGCCTGCAGATTTAGACGAGTGTCTGTCTTGTTTGTTGTTTGTCTTCAGTCGTCCACAAGCCCTTTTCATTTCCAACAGGACTCTCTCTCTACCGCTCTCTCTCTCTCTCTCAGAGAGGCGCCCGCGCACACAGGGAACAATAGAGAAGAAGCACTAACGGCTCCCGTGAGTGAGGGCAAAATATGAGAACTCCCACACTCGGGCTATTTTTGCCGTCTTCTCGTTGGCCCCTTGTGCCAGTGTATTTATTGCGCGCACTCGTGCGCACATGAGTGGGCGATGCCGAGACTGCGTCGGCTGAGAATCCTGCTTCAAGAGGCGAACCGAGCAGACAGTTGCCGTCGTTTGCGTCCGAGTCCTGCAGTCCACTGGGACTCTGAAAACATTATGAAGTAAAAAAAAAAAAAAACCTGCAGCGTGGTGGCGACTGCGCCGCATCCCGGCACGGCTGGAACGCAGCATCCTCAACTCGCTCCGTCGTCAATGTATTGTTGTTACAGGCACTTTGCATTTGTTAGCGTTAAGAGCAGCAGCTCGGCCGAGCTAATGCAGCACAGTGATGGTATGTCGGAGGCTCACCGCCGCGGCGCAGAGGTGATGAATTGCTGTTGGCAGGGTTGGTATTCATAACGAGGTGCAAACGACAACAAAGCATTTGTTTATCGTGCGCTAACAAAGTGGCCGCGATGTGAGATGAGAGCGGAGCGGAGACACCTGGGCCTGCAGAGCTGCAGCGGCGCCATAACTCAGTGGGTCGGCTCAGCTGGATCACAAACAGCACCAAGAAACTGGCAGAAGAAAATAATCTGACTCTTGTTTTTAAAAAGGAAATCACAGTTGATATTCACAAGTCAACATGAAATATCAACGAGTCAACATCAGTAACTGACTCAACGAAAGAGTGCGTTGGTTTGGGACTCATCTCGTCTGACTGTATTTTTTCCCTGCGTTTTAAGTGAACATTTTCAGGCTGTGATGGCCTGGTGGAGAAGTTATTGTCTTTCTTTACATGTTCAGGATTCTTCTGTGACTTCAAAGGACACATTTTTGCACAGATTTCTGCTTGCATTCATCTGCATGGACAAAACCTCTTTATGATTTGAATAGATATTACAGCTGAAATCCACAACGAGCGGCAATTCTCAGAGTCTATATAAGAGGGACAATGGGCTATCCAAAACTTTTCCAAAGGGAGCTCTATTGAAAACAGTCTATCAAAGACATGTTGTCATTCAAATGGAAGCTTTAGAGATTGCTTGTTCGGTTATATAAATACGACGTTTGGACTTTGTAGCGGGTTACGGCGCAGGCCTTTTCTAATCCGTGATATTTGATGAAACACACGTTTCACTTATTGTTCTGTGAATATCAAGAATTAATATCACAATTCAGAGTAGCGGAGCCAACACGACAAACAACGCTGTGCTGAGAGTATTAAAAGGCACAACATTTTCCCACAATACAATATTCCAATATTGTATTTCCTGCAGTACTGGAAGCAAACAAGAAAGGGAAGCGTTTAGTGAGCCTATGTGTGCTCGACGTGCACTAATGTATGCATCCTCTGTTTGTGTGGGCGCACATTTCTCCTGGTCTGTCAGCGTGTGCCAGCGCTAAATCTGGCAAAGGGCCGTTTTTTCTTTCTTCTTCTTCTTGGCTCCTCTCCTCGGGCTGTGTCAGGGACCAATATGAAGCCGCCGCGGGGGTCAAACGCGGTATTGTTGGTAAGGAATGAGAGCAATAGACTCTGTCTTGAGGGTATGAACTAAAATAAAACTGAAGCCAGGCAAAGTGAAATGGATGGTGGCCACAAGTCAAATGGCAAATGAATTAGTGTGCGGAAGCCGGTGGGGAGAGTCCGAGTTTCCTCTATCTGCCTCCTCTGTATTGACTCCGCCCGGGCCGATGGAGTTCTTCTGTGGGGAGCACACATTCATATAAATCAACACGCTGCTTAAATTCATTTCCTTTCCCGAACCTTGATTACTCCCAGGGGATCCGCTGCATTAATATTCACAGCTCAGCTGCTCGATTTTCTCCGACCGCGGCGAGACCCCTGCCGTTTCCGCTGCAGAGATCACTGCTAAAGCTGCTTTATTTGTGCTCATTTGAGCCTCTTAAATAAATTAGAGCCAATAATTAGCGCGGGATGCAGACTTATTAGGAGCCTTTCGACAAAGACCCGACACATCTAAACTGCACGAATCAACCGGAGCAGATCAGAGAAAGAGAGAGAGAGGGAAATAAAAACGTATGCTCTCTTCTTCACACGGCACTACTTTTTCATATTTCATTTACATATCATTAACCTCCCTTCATTTCTCCTGCCACGTTGTTAAGATTTCAAATTAAATCAGGTTCTCTCCTGGTTGCCTTTCTAGATGTTTTTTTTTTCTTCCTTAAAAGACGCTTTCAGGTGTATAAGGAATAAGGGAGAACATTTCCATTAAGCCCTCTCTGTCGGCAGATTTATCCCACAACTTTTCAATTAAACACCTGCGGAATCCACAGCTAAGTGTATTTAAAGCAGCCCGACGGCTTCTGGCGCTGTGGAATCGGTTGGTATCAAAACTCTCCCACTTCTCATTCGCCATTTGCGCTGGTGGCGCCACATCCCGTCAAAACACATGTTCAAAGTCAGTCCCCCTCCCCCGCACCCCCACCACCACCACCACCACCACCACCACTCTGATCTAAAGTTCTACCAGTACTCTTTGCTGTCGACAAAAGTTTGCTGTCGGGGAAAGATAAGGTTATGTTCACAGTGAGTCAAATCTTTGGGTCGTCATTCCACCGCGTCGTGCGCCGTTGTCGTGTTTGCACGTGCGCACACACACACACACACACACACACACACACACACACGATCAAACAAAGCAAACTACACAAGGACGCGACAAGGCAGAAAAGTTCAGAATCACAGGGAAATTCCAGAATTTACACCGACTTTTTCTTTCGTTCTTTTTTTTCCCTTGAAACTGGCATCTTTTCCCCCCGCTGTGAACCCAGGTGGTGACAAATTGCAGTCGGGGGGGAAAAGAGACGTATAGCGAGAGATGTGATTTGATTTGGAGGCGGAGGCTCCCCGTCAGCCGCCCCCCCACCCAGCAGCAACGCCGATAGCGAGCGAGGCTGAAGGGGGAAACCGTGCGGCCCGTTTGCATTAGCATAGCAATTCCGCACGCAATCGGGGGATCGGAAATGGGCTGTTTGGGATTGAAGGTCACCTGGAGGAAGATAGAGAGGTGGATAGAAGAAGAAGAAGAAGAAGAAGAAGAAGAAGAAGAGGAAGGGCCTGGCTGGACGAGTGGGTAACAAACATGCTCATCTAGACTAGCGTGAAGTTAAGATGCAGCGGAGCCGCAGCCGTTTTCATTTCGAGCCCTGATAAAAAAAAAAAAACAGAGCGTTGCAGGTTTTTCTCGGCGATGTGCAATTTACAAGCTGCTCTTGAATTATCCATGCTCAATGAAGTAGCCGCTAACGGAACTATTTTGGGATTCAAGGCCGGACTGACGAGTCAGAGCGACAGGCGCGAGGAGGAGGCTGCCTCCAACCCGAGGCAAACCTCTGGACAGGAAAAAAGAGGAAGAAAAAAAGAGAGATAAGACACTGGAATCGCCTGAAGGGATGAAGGATCCGAGCGGAGACGACAAAGCGCGAGGAGAAGAATCTTTAGCCCGAGTTCGGAGGCAGTGGAGGACGGAGAGATTTAGACTGAAGTGCTGTGGAAGCTCTCGGCGCGGACTTAAAACTTCTAGAGCGGCGGCTCCCATCTCCCCCCCCCCCCGGCCCCCCCCCATGAAATAAAGCAGCAAACAGATTCTCGATACGTCTCGGTCGGAGGAGAACAAGGCGCCTGACACTCTGATGAATATTCACTTTCCGACGCATAATTGTCCCGCACTTGTGGAAGCTTTTTCCGCCTCTCTGCCAATCTGCCTATCATTAGTCAGATCAGGCTATCACCACCGCACCCCCCCAACCCCACATCTCTTCCCCAGATTCAATATCCCCCCACTGTCACAGATGTCAGCGCCTCTGAGCTGAAATGCCTCGTGCGATGGAATATTGCTTGTTGAGACGAGATAAGGAAACAGATTCTGAATCAGTCCTCTGTGCCTCTGGTGTGCAGTTCTGGGCATTGGACTTTTTTTTCTCCCCATTTTTTTTTTCTTAAAGCAGGGAAAGTGGGACACAGTATGGGAGAGCTGATTATCGCCGCGTTCATATTCTGAAAAGACCAGATAATTGAGCCGACGGCAGAACAGCGAGCTTTTGCAGATATTAAGGGCCTTGGAATTGTAAATCTGCGCTCTTTGGCGAGATTGGAAGAAAAAAGAAAAAAAATCAAGTTAATTAAAAAGAGTTAAACTTTAGGTGCCGCGAGCTCCAAAACAGTTGACTCCGTCGGACCCCCATCCGTTTTATTTTAAGCTGAGTTATGGCTTATTAAAACGGGCACACGCTTGCATATGTG
The DNA here is from genome assembly GCA_009823395.1 of Thamnaconus septentrionalis. NCBI lineage: Eukaryota > Metazoa > Chordata > Actinopteri > Tetraodontiformes > Monacanthidae > Thamnaconus > Thamnaconus septentrionalis. The sequence goes on from CM020513.1 coordinate 14,618,388, forward strand.
AGCCAAGGAGCAGCGCTGCATCTTTGACACAGAGCGGGGGAGGGTGGAGGAGGTGGAGGAGGGAGGGCGGCTGAGTACCTTTCTTCTTTGCTGCGTTTTGTACCGCCGTCGGGAATATCCAAGCTTTTACTGTACACTGATTTACTACAGTGAGACAGGAGACAAAGCAGGTGACAGCGTCAGTGTTGTGCCCTTGGCTGCCGTGCCTGGCCAGACATCATCTTCCTCCTCCTCCTCCTCCTCCTAACGCCGCCTCCCTCGTGCTGTCCGAGGCCCCGCATACCTCTGGCCGTGCTGCGTCATGTCGATGGCCCGCCGGGCCGGCACGGGCGAGCCTCCGTCCGTGACGCTGAGCACCTCCATGGACTTCCTCTCGGGTCTCCTCTTGCCATGGCGGTTCAGCATGGGCGAGTCCACGCGCTTCTTTGGGGGATCTGCGGCAAACACAGCAGACACGAGGATCCAAACAAATTCAGGCTTTTGTAGAAAGTCGCATGGTTTCCTTTCAGATCTCGGACTGAGGATAGTTCAGTGTTTCAGTATTTACTGCATAACATGCTTCTCTTAACAGGGCGGAAACTGCACAACTCACTAATGCATGAATCAGTGGGCACTAAATGTTCTGGCTCTGTTCTGTTTTAATGGTCCTATGTGCTGTTATAATGGTCCTCTTCATCATGCTGGACAGCAAAAAGTTCACCTGAGACAAGTTGTTGAGTTTCTGACACTTTTCGTTGTGTTGTGGTGGTTTCAGGCCAATGAAAAAAAAGTAAAGCCGTTTTAATTTTATTTTAAATTATACACAACTAATGGGAAAACTTAAACCTTATTTTCTCAGTGTCTTAACATTGTTTTTTGATGGTCGTTGGAATTCGGCGCCCCCGGGGGAAAACCAACGCTAATGCGCAAACACATGCATATATAATATATAATATTATATATAATGAATATTCCACTTTAATGTGTGTGTGTGTGTGTGTGTGTGTGTGTGTGTGTGTGTGTGTGTGTGTTTAATGTGTAACGTGTTTGATGCCTCACCGATCTCGTTGCGAGGGGGGAGGTTCTGGTCCTCCTGACTGGGGTACCTTTCTTTACGGTCCAGCAACAGGAAGTAGATCATCTTTTCTTGGTTGTCACTGCAGAGGGAGGACATTTGGAAATGCAAATGTTTCAGATTAAGGTGAGCCATTAATAACAGAGCCTACATTAGTAAACCATCATAGTCCAAACATGAATCGGCCTGTGTCTGCAAATGCTCATAACGTCAAGCAGCAAAAGCCCTCGCGATGATTAATGCCCCTAAATCTTTCTGGGATCATTATTAAGGCGCTATTAAATAGCTTCCATCATTAAAAGAAAAGTTTGCTTTCCAGGCCATTAAGTCAGCTATTATATTCTGCACACAGCGCACTGTTTCTGCACACTGGTGACTTTGTGCAAGGAACCACAGCGTGGTGAGTTTCGTCCTTTTTCTCTCACTGTAAATCAGGAAGCCTTCAGGCCAATAATCTCAATGCAAAAGGCCCAGGGACGGCCCCGCCACGATAAAGACAGATTGGAAAGCAGTGGGAGGCAAAAAAGAGAGGAAGGACTTGCAACTTCAGCTAAAATGAGCCAGTGGAGGGGAGATGGAGACTGCAGAATCTGCTCCAGTCCGACACTATTACAGGAAGCTCCCAGGGGGCAGCTGGCAAGGGAGAGAGACGGGGAGAGGGTGAAATGCTCATTTAGTGAAAAGATGTAGAGGCCGGCCAGATGTAAAATGGGGGCAAAGATTAAAAAAAACAAAAAACCACACAAGACGCTAAGCTGAATTAAAAAACAACAACAGCAACAAAAACACCTGTATACCCATTACTGCTCGAATTAAGGCCATCTGTGTTTGTTTAGGTGTGTTAAACCCTGTGAGGAAAAAATATAAATCATTCAGGAGAAGAAAAAAGAAAGAAAAAAAAAACATTGACAAGCCACACGCGTGTTTGCCAGACGTGAGCGCCGGCAGCGGAACATAAACAATGAGACCTGGGAGGTTGTTCTGTGGCGCCGGCCAGGATCAGTTTGTGGGGAAATTATCCGGTGGCATGTGGTGTAAGCGCTGCGAGATAACAGTTAAGTGATCTATAGCCTGTGACATCTAAAGTGACAGCCTCACCGGGGTTTCATAAATGCCGGGGAGAAAAAAAGAAATAAATCCAAGGCCGCCTGCAAACACCGAGTCGGCGCCTCGTCCCTTCTCCTCCGTAGCGCCCGTCATCGTCGTCATGCTGCCTTTATTTTTTCCCCCCTGTGTTGCTGAAACCCATCTCCTCTGTTTTTCCTTCGCCTCCGCTGCTCCACTTCCCCCCTCCAGTCACTTACTCGTCCGAGAGCAGGTCTTTGAGCAGTTTGTTTTTGTCTCTGAAGCAGCCCAGGGAGTGCATGCTGTCCAGGACGTCCGGGTCGATGTCGTCGGCAGAGGGCAGGCTGCGGATGGTCACCTTCCTGGGCACCGGCTGCTCGGGCTCAGGCTCGTTCTTCCCCCCTCTGGATGGAATCACATGGCAACACACATGCAGCAAAGTCAATGTCCTTTTCTTTTCTAAAAAAAATAAATCACAGGTTATAGCAGAAAACATTGTATTTAGCCCTCTGTTTAAAGCTCTCAGTAATGTTGTGCGACCTTCCACAGGTTTGGAAGGAGACACACACAAGGTGCTCTCAGAGGGCAGAATGAAGATCTGGATGGAGGTGTTGTGATGTACCTGGATAAGGTATCAGTCCACATTGGAACATCACAAATGGCTGACTTGAAGAAAAACATCTTATAGCATCACTCCTACTCAAATATTGTTGACTGGAGACCATGTTGCCCATGTTCAGATGTTCAGTTGAGGGACTCACTGCTACGCTTCCTGCTTTATTAAATATTTATTGGTGTGCTTGTTAATGTGGCTGCTTCCAGACTATAATGTTAACATGCGAATGTCACTATTATGGTAAAAAAGGAAAACCAAGACAAATACCTAGCCATGGTAAGTGATCTTAATATAAATTCACATCCTTATTCTCTTAGTGATGTCAAAAAGAGATAACCTCAAGAACTCTGTATCTTAACACGTCTTTTATGAAAAGTGAAACAAGCTTTTCTCCTTCCTGGGGAGTTTAGTGGCAGGACAGAGGAATGTTATATTTAGAAAACACTGGTGAGGTGAATTCTGCAGAATGAGGCTTTGCAACAGTCAGTCAAAAACAACAACTAAATGTTTTCATGCTGCTAATAGATTTACAGTATTTACACAGTCAATTTGAAGTATTGCAGTGTTTCCTCGCCTCGCTTGCATTGTAAAACTTTCAGTCACGCACACACGCACACACACACACACACCTTGGCCAGGTTTAGTCATTTTGCATGTGAACATCAGAGGGTGAACGCAGGTCACAGAGCGGCAGACAGGCGCCTGACTCATGCTGTTAAGCGCGCCACTCCGCCGCTCTCCTCCCGGCTTGCTTTCCAAACTTAGATTCTTCCTCATTCCCTCCTTTCTTTCAAAGCCTCGCACAGTTCTGTCACTACTTTCTCCGTCTGCCTGCGTCTGCGGAATAAACAAGCGGGAATTCATTCCCCCCGAATTTAAAGTGGAGGCCCGATCTGCACCCAGAGCAGCCCTCTGCTGCCTTCACTGGCGCTTGTGAGCCGGGTCTACAAACACAACAAGGACGTCTCGTTTCTGTCTGGCAGCAAAGATGTAAGAGATCAAAGCTGGAATATATAAATGATTCAGGCGTCACGATCAAGATGTCAAACTAGTAAAAACGCCGGTGTTTGTGTAGCAGATGATGAGACTCGACAATCTGAAGCTTTTACTCTGTGTACTGGCCGTGATGAGTCAGTTGATCAGTTGAGATTCAGATGAGCATGCCGGGCTAAATGTCTGGTCTCACACAGCATTAACTATTTGTAGCGACCCTACACAGGTGTGTAGGGTCTACAGTGCTCATACAGGTGGAGAGGATTGGTTTTGGCGGCGTCCTTTTATCAGCAGAGCGTTGCTCCACTCGGCCACCGCTGAAAGACTGAGATCGTGGCCTCATATTAAACTTTCAAAAGGGGTTCACGACCTTATTTGAATTTCAATAAATTGCTGCAGTGCTGATGAGCGGCTCCCGGTGAAAAGTCACATCCATATTTCCCACAATTACCCATCTCGTCCATACGCTCAGCCAGCTCCCATGAACTTTACAGCATGAAAGAAATCACTTAAGCTAAACTTTGATTTTCATCCTGTTATTTTTTAAAATTGAAAAGAAAAAATAATATATTTTCACTGTGATACTGTGAATATTAATCGCTGAATGTGTGCTATTTATTAGAATTTAGATGAATTTGATTTTCCCCTGCGACACGGTGGCGCAGTGGTTAGCGCTGCCGCCTCACAGCAAGAAGGTTGTGGGTTCGATTCCGGGGCCCGGGCCTGGGACCTTTCTGTGTGGAGTTTGCATGTTCTCCCCGTGTCTGCGTGGGTTCTCTCCAGGTACTCCGGCTTCCTCCCACAGTCCAAAAACATGCATGTGAGGTCAATTGAACATTCTAAATTGTCCGTAGGTGTGCATGTGAGTGTGAATGGTTGTTTGTTTCTATGTGGCCCTGCGATGAATTGGCGACTTGTCCAGGGTGTACCCTGCCTTCGCCCTATGACTGCTGGGATAGGCTCCAGCAGACCCCCGTGACCCTGAATAGGAATAAGCGGGTATAGAAGATGAATGAATGAATGATTTTCCCCTTGCAACTCAACCATAATAAGCTAAGAACTTTCAACTATTCATTTAAAGGGACAGAGTTTATTGGAGATCCTGGTGAACACTCTGATTATCATTAGCAGGTTGCCGTAGGTATTTTAGGCTGAACATGTGGTGTTAAATTTGCAGGTTCAAGAAAAACTCAATTGTATAAACTTCTTGACACTTGGGTGACACCAAGTGATCATCAGCAAAGAGAAGTCCATGTTATTTTGTCTGTCACATTTATTGGCGGTTGAATATGAGGTTAAATAACATCCCTGTGTGAAACTCCAGAACTGTTACATGGATTAGAAAGTGTCACCAGCGCCTCCCGACACAGCAGCAGTGACTGTATGGGTGAAATTTCAATTCCAGATGAACTATCACTTTTAAGTCCAGCAGCAGGTGCAATGAGCTTCTCCCTGCGCTCCACATCCCTCCCTGTTTCATCTCCCCGGCCCCCCTGTCCCGTTGACCATATGCTGCACAACCTCTTTCATGCACTACCAATTTACCCCCACATCCCCGAGAGTGGAGTCGTGCCCTGCTCGAATGCACTTTCGTGTACGGGCCTGGAACTCAAAGCCATTCATCATGTGCTTGCTCCCCCCAGGTCTACAACCTCTGCAGAATGGGCGATGAGAGGGGAGGAGAGGAGAGCGCCGCTGGGTGGGTGTAAATAAATAAATAAATAAATAAAAAGGTGGAATACTTACATGTACCATGTGTGCTTCTGGATCTGTTCTAACTGCAAGAGAAACGACAGAGGGAAATCAGGTTAGAATAGAAAAGCACAGCGTGGATCAACCGTTTCATTTCATATCTGGGGAGAAACGATTTCATCTGGAACAAAAAGATGCACGAGTAGAACAGCCACTCTTTTGGCTTTTGTGCATGGCTCCACTTGGAGCTGTGGTCCACCGGCACACAGTAGGGAGACACGGCCGGGCTGAATGGTGGAAGTAAATAATGATGCCTTCAAATATTAATACTGCTGACGGGGGAGAAACTTATTGGGATGTGTGGGCTGCAGCTGGGGCGCGAGAGAGAGCGGCGACGCTGCCGCTGAGCTATAAACAGAGAATATTATCTCTCTCACACACACTCCGCTGACCCTGCCAAGCCCTGTGGTCTGAGGGGAATCTCCTGCTCTCATTCTTCTCCCATCGCTCTTGCTCTCAAACACACACACACCCAAATTGTCACTAGACTTTTTTAATGTCACCACTTTATCACCGGCAACATTGTCAGTGCGGCCTGTCGCCAGGAAAAGCAGAAGCGGGAAAAAAAAAGGAGACAGAGGGTGAGAAAAAAGGCGAATAAAGGAAGTTGTCCGTCTGGGCGGCTTCATGGTGGCTTCAAGAGGAGCGGAATCAATGTCACTGTGTGCACTGTCATTTACTCCTGTTGTCGCAGGGCCACAGGAGAGGAGCGGGGGAGCAGCTTCATGTGTTAGCTCTTATTCAGAGTTTATAGGTGTGCGTGTGCATCACCACAACCCCAGAGGAACAACCGCTGCGCTCGAGTGCAAATGAATTCCTTAATACGACGCTGCTTCAGTTCGATAGCGGAGTCGACCGGGCCGCCGTCCACATTCAGGTGAGTCTAGTCTGGCTTCCACAGAGGTCGCGGTATCGACAGAGACAGGCTGCCTGTCAGACAGCGGCCAGTGGGTGACCCGCTCGCTCTCACTTTTTTTTATTGAAAGCCTGGAGGCAACAGATGGATATCACGCACGGTGCAAGAGAGCAACGAGGTTTCAAACGCACCGTCGCATCAATCAGCCCACCAGTATGACACAGCCAATCGCAGGTGCTTTCACTCAGAGCGCAGCGATGGTGCTGCGACAGTTGGGCCAGATGTGTGCAGAGAGTGCGCGGGTGGATTCCCTATAGAAACTGAACAAGTCAAATAAATATATCTCAAATACGTGACCAACACTCGTTCTCAGCTGGTTTCATGTTTTTTTTTTTCTTTTTTTCTAAATGTGGCTTTAATTTGTCATTCAAGTTTAGTTTTTCCAGTTGAGTGGGTGGAGGAAAAAGATCAAAGCTCGCAACAAATTGGGCAAAGTACTGAAACTCATTTTGCCAAGTGATGCAAAACGTGTTAAATTTTGGGAAACAAAATTGCTTGAAGAGCAAAAAAAACTCTAAAAACTATACTGACTAAATATTGCAACCATGAGTCTTGCCTTAGAGTGCTAACACATAACTATTACATACTTTAACACATGACCACTGCCATAATAAAACAATGACAGCAACTGAACTTCTATGTGTGAGCAGCTTAGCTTAGCATAAATGCTGACTGCAGCAACGTTTCGGCTTCTGCTTTGCCTCATGTCTGTGGTATGACACGACACGTGTGTGCCTACGTTCTCATTCTAACGACCTTGACAGTCTGTCTGTGCAGCTCCATGACAGTATTGTTAGTCTGTGATGAACTGCGATCCAATAGTTTAAGCTTCAGTCAATCCTCTTCATTAACCAGAGATCACGAAGAGGCAGGTCTCTCCAGGTGGTCTGCGTTTAAATAGTCAAGATGAGACATCGACGTTGAGGCAGAGAACCTCTGGAGACCCAGACTACACAGACAGGAAATGAAGACAGAGGCTTTTATTTGGCTAAGCCTCTTTAAAGCTGTATGCCTGCTCTTCCACCTCCACTCCGAAGGTGCCTTTATTTGTGCGGGAACATGCACGCATTTACAAGCACAAAGCTAATTTAACTGGAGGGGGGAGCCAGACAAACTCAAACAGGGGCTGTGGACTCATTACAGTCCATTTGATTCAGCGCACTACTGTCAACATTACCGTGAGAAATTATTCCTGGCGAGAGAATAGCATGTTTGCTTATGACAGCCTTGCCCTTGGGCGCACGCGGCTCATCTTCGACTGGGCGGTCGCTGCAAAAAACCCAAAGAACGCTCAATTTAACAGGGGCTGCTTGACATTCTGCGAGGTTACAACACATCCCTGCGCTCTGTTTGAGGCCCCGCGTGCACAGGAGGGGAGGGCGAGACAGAGCGGTAGCAGATCCTCGCCCAGCAGCTTGGCCTGCGTCTCACCCGGCGCCGGAGGCTGCCTACTTATCTGCGAGATCTCAGGGTGACCCGTCCTCGTCAGGCAGACACAGTGGAGGAAAAAAATAATAGTGCACAGAGTGCATACAGCATATGAAAGAGGTGGCGGTGGGGGAACTTTCAAGTTCATGTGCCAGCAGTGCCGTCTGCTCGTCTAAGAGGACCAAACTTCATGTTGTCAACTTGAACTTATATCCTTGTTTTTTAGGTTTGATATCCTGCTTTCAACCGGATGGATTTCTGCCTTTTTTCTGTTGATTCCATTTGGAATGTAGAGGTTAATAGAGACAGAATACAACAAACAAACTGCTGGGAGTAAATTTCGTGGAAACATCTCAACAAGAGCCAAGGGCAGCACCACTGCTTTCTGAATTATCCATCAATCATCCCCACTTCCATCTCTCCGCCCCCTGCCCACTAAATCAGGCCTGTGTGCCCTTCACCTCCCTGCATCTGCACAGTCTCCCCCCTCTGATGAGAGAGGCTGCTGTTGTGATGGCTGCACTAAATGGTGCACAGGGAAGGAAGGTGTACGACAGCCCTCTCCTGAATTCACATCCTGTACTTGAGGAAAATCGCTCAAACAGAATTGTGGATGAGGTGAGACAAGCATGTTGGTAAGACAAGAGGAGGAAAAGGAGACAAAAACAAACAAAAAAAAAAAAGAGACAATGCTTGGCTCGGCGGCGTCAACTTGATGTTAGCCACTTTAGTGTGAAAACGCTCGCCTGCTATCCGGCTCTCTCTTTGGAGAGTTTCCCTGAGCTCGCTGTGAATTCACAATGTAATTGTCCCCGTGCGACAAAATCCGACGTGCCTCTTTTCTTGGTGAGAGCAATCTCAAACAGCATCTGCAGATAAGCTTTGTTGCCTCTGCAACATCATTAGCAAACACCCCTGGTTGTGGACTGTGAATATGAAATATTCAAAGCGTGTATAATGCATATCTTATTCAGTCTCGCAGAGTGTTCCTCCTAAGGAGGCGTGAAGAGTCCTTTACACATTCGCACAGCACAGCGGCTCGCATTAAGGAAAGGACGAAAGAACAATAACGTAATGAGGGGCTTCGCACTTGTGATTCTTTGCTCATGTAAGTGTGAAGGTGGTTAAAGCACACCTGGTACTGATGATGTTGCCTTTCATTTAGTTTCAATCATCTCATGTTAACGTGTTGAAAAATAAAAAAAATAACGTAGAACGACGAGGATAAGATTGTCGATTCTGAGGACACAGGCCCTGCACTCATTATAATCCCCTTTACATTTGGGTGTGTTTGTGTGTGTGTGTGTGTGTGTGTGTGTGTGTGTGCGGTATCATCTGATCTCTGAACTGACCGTTAGTCTTTTGGTGGCGTCCACTTCAATCATGCCGCGGAGGAGATTCTGACAGTCCGGGGGGATGAAGTGTGGCATGTGAAACACACCCAGCTTCACCTTCTCCAGCAGATTCCTCAGGTTGTCGTCGTCAAACGGCAGAGCACCCTAAGGAGAACGAGGAGAGGGTGAAGAGGAGACGTGAGAGGAATGTTGTGGAAAATAAAAAAAAATACCACAGGGTGTCTCCACATAGAAAATAGCTTTCAACCTGACTAAAGACGGAGGAAAGATAATGAATCTCGCACCACTTCAAGAGAAAAGCCTGTTCTTAACTCTCTCAGCTCCCCTATTAGAGCGTTCTGCCTTTAGCCAACCACACGTAAATATATAATAGACAGCGATTAGCTGAAAAACGGGGCTTTTCTAATAATTACCCCACTTTCTCATTTACCGCCATCATTTAGCATTCGCTCATCAGAGTCATTCATCAGAGCGAGGTGACACCTCACAGATGTGGTCGTTTGATGAATGGCAACCTCCACCAGGAGGCAAGATGGAGGGAAGGGGGTAGAGAAGAGGAAGAAGGGCTGGCGTATTAGAGAAAGGTAGAGAAAACAGCGGGCGAGGGGAGGCAGCGGGACAGATGATCTGAGCTCAGCCTAACTGCGAGCGAGCACGCACGTCTCCCGCAATCAGACAAATGGTTATCTCACAGCCAGACGGCTGCGGCAGCAAGGAGAAAAGACAGTGTTCATCTGCAGCCCAGGAGTGGAAAAAAAAACAAAAACTTTTTATTTAGGGGCGCATGAATTTCTGGTCAAATTGGGTTTACCCAAGCCAAGTGCACGAGGAGAGTGTCCTTAACGAAAAGAACACGCACGTGTGAGGAGGAGACGGCGCGGGAGACAAAGACGAGTAAACAGGGCCTGTGGCCAAAAGCCGTCCCTGTCAGCGCCGGTGTTTATTTTGGGCTCCTTTTCTTTTGGTTTGGCTCCATGAATTATTCATGAGAGGCGCAATGTGTAGGAAGTACAGTTCAACTGCTGATGAAACAAAGCTCCGGGGGCTGTGCGGCTGGGAAACCACAGACATTATGAGGCTGGAGACTTGACAGTGGATCACTGCATTGTGTGTGTGGATCCAGGATAACCAATAAAGAGACGCTTCCACTCTCCGCTTTTCCCATGATGCAAGACTCTGGGCTTGAGCAGGATCTGACCATCATTCTCCTGCCTCGACGTTTGGATTTTCATTTCAGCTGCTTAATCCCACAATTTGTGTCAGAGCCATTGCGGCAAAGTGAACATGAATTAAAATTCAAATCAAGTGTACATACATTGGTATAAACTGTGTCAGTCAGATCACTGGCAGTTAGTAAAAGAAAATCTAAAAAAAAAAAAAAAAAAAAAAAAAAATGACACTCACCACCAACAGAGCAAAAAGGATGACCCCACAGCTCCAGACGTCTGCTTTCCTCCCATCATACTTCTCTCCCTGAGGACATGAAAGTATTTGTTAGCGGGTTGGTGTTTGGTGGTTGACTGAAATTAATTGAAGACAGTTTGCATGAGAGATTATGATTAGAGGCAGTGAAAATGCCTTACCCTGATGACTTCTGGACAGGCATAGTGTGGAGATCTGTTGGAGAAAAGTTTAGTGTTAATAAATTAGAAGAAGAAAAACTAAACAGCAGGGAAAAGTTTCAAGGCTTTTTCGTTGTGCTGCAAAGTCAGAGTTACGTAATGTAGACACTATAATAGTAATAATAAAAAAAAAGACAACGGTTTAAAAATGTGAAGAGCATCATGCGGGAAGCAGAAAGAGTATCTCCAGCAAGCATAGATCAACAGGGGTTTCAGGAGTTTGGACAGCCTGAGGGTGTTTCGGTGTCCTCCTGCTTGCTCACTCAAGGGCATCCTCTCAGAGCAGACAGTGAACAGACCCACTAATCTTTACAGCACCTGGATGGGTTGACAGTAAACCCAATGACTGGATTGACACATCAATATCATATGAAGATTTATGGGGCTTCTCTCGACGGCCACACTGCGAGACACTGTATATGGATGAGAGGAGCGCCTGGGTAGTCAACACTTTCTCACCATTCTGACATTCACACTTTGCTTGAAATTTAGCTTAAAAGAAAAAAGTTATAATATCGTTGATAAATTAAAAAGTTACACTTATTTTCAGAAAATGTTCCTGCTTAGCTTCTGGCTAAGACTGATGCTATGGTGGACATTCCATAAGTTTAGAACGGGACAAACACAAGTTAGACGAAATGTGGTCTCAGAGGCCGGAGCCAAGACTGGCAGGGGGCGCTGTCACTAACCCGGAAGTGGTATCACTGCCCATTATGACATCACAAAGGACACATTTACAACGTACCACTTTAAAAAAAAGAAAAGAAAAAAAAAGTTTAAAAAAAAAGGGGATTAAGTAAAAACAAAATGGAGCAAGTTAATAAAGGTTCCCTTTAAAACTCCTCGAGAGTCCGTTAACAGGCCAGAGACATATTGTTTCCATAAAACCTTTTATTCCGCATTATTATCTCACATTGGAACATTTATGGAAACGGTACAACTCGAAACACCTTCGACTAATTCATGATAAAGTCTGTACACTCGCCGTCGGTGGTTTTAGCTTCACTCAGGTGCTAAAAGGCGTGCAGAATAAACTCTGACGTACAGTCAACTCATGTGAGTTGTGTGTGATGTACAGCGGACGTTGTCGCACATAATTATAAAAACATTATTATTTTGTGTTACTTGAACAGCAATAATCCTCACGGCAGATGCTAGTTTACCGGCTAGAGTAATAAAATTGTGTCCAAATGTGGACAAAAGTTCCGAAACACCTACTTTTCTCTTTCCTGGAGGGGCGTTTAATTTTGCTTCTTCCGGTAATCACTCGGCGCTGTCCTATGACGTAACTACGCCTAACGTTCACTTAACTGAAACGGTACCCTTGCGCTATTTATTCTTAATTTTAAGATAGTAAAACTTTGTGAAGCTGCTTAGAAAAAAAACTGCGTTAGCCACTTTTATTTTTGCAGATGATTCCAGGGCTAAACTGTTGTTCTACCTTCCCCTCTTCCCCGGCGTGACACCGGGGCATTCGGCTCTAATGAGAGACTATCTGAGGTGTGTAAACATGCCGCCCATTAGCTCGCCTGTTGTCTGGCGCGCTCATAAATGTACCGGCCCTGGCGGCGCGGCTCCCTCTGGCTGTCAAAATATTGGCAGATAACAAACGCCGCCACCATGTCGACGGGGAAGTTCAAACACGAGCCTATGCAAATACGGGCCCTCTTGATTGCGAGTGTCATAGTGCATTATGCAGATGAGCGAGGAACAAAAATAAATAATAAAAAAAAACAAGCCTGAGATTTGCACTGGTAATGCCTCTTGAGAGCCACATGTCTCCTTTCTCCATGACACATACAAAATGTTCAGGAATATGTATGTATGTATGTGTATAATGCAGCCTTTGTTTTGAAGCAAAGAGGTGAGTGGGCAGATGGAGTCTTCTCTCCTGCAGCTTGCTTAAACATTCACTCCCTTGGCTTAACATCAGTTACACACACAGGTTAACGTAACATAAATAAAAGTAGAATATTTTTGTCTCACAGTTTCGGACTGGGATAAATAAACAGTTATATCCATCCATGGATTTTTCATTGTGTGTCCTGCTTTAACCCTAATCATCTCATCAATCAAAAAGCAAATGAAAATCTTTTATGAAATTGATTAAACGAATACATTATCACAGTTTTTACACGTATGAATCCAATATCATTTTTATGAGTTCAATATTTGTCAGAATTAAAAATATGGTTTCAATTAACCCTTCTGTTCCTGACCAGTAACATTGAATATTAAAGAGGCCGATTTCTGTAAAACACTGATGTCACAATTTGAAGCCGTAATTCAATTGGATTATGACAACAATCTTTATTGCTCTCAATAATTCCAACACCAGTGTTTCTGAAGTATTCAAATGAGTGGACATGAAAAATTGATATGAAAGAGATGTAGCGAGGTGTCAACCGAGGGGTGCAAATACAGAAAACATTTGACTTGGGCAGTGGAGAATGGTCACGATACAGTAAAAACGGCACACTGAATGTATTATTAATTCATAAGTGTTATTATGATATCATCTTGTGCAATGCACGCAGCGCGGGGATCCGCAGCAGCGCTGGCAACGCTGGAATGAGACTTGCGGCTCATCTTTATGAGAATTTATGAGCGAACCACATTGGCGCGTCTCCTTAGTGCACACAACATAATTTACTTCCATCCGTCAAAGAACTAAACAAAAGTGAAAGCATAAGGACGTCATCATCCTCGGCTCCTGCAGACAGAGAACCACAGTGGGTGAGAGAGGAGGAGGAGGAGGAGGAGGAGGTGGAGGAGGAGGAAGGTGGCTGCACGGTCCTGCAGCCTTATTTGTATGTACACGTCAACCCCTCATCTAGACGTCGTGCGTGCGCTGGGTGCAGGCGTGTGCGCTCCGATAGCTCCGCCGGCTCTACCTGGGGCAAGACTCGTCTTCACTCAGCTCCATTACCCGTGGCAAATGGAATACATTTGTGTCAGGCTGCCGCGTGGCGAGAGGGTGGGCCCAGATAAATGTCTTTAATTAAAAACTGTCATACTTGCACTTACAGACGGGACAGTCACAGGACCATGAATAATCAATAAGCACACACGCTGCCACCACCACGTTGGGGCCGCGACATAGACACACGTGGCGCCCAGGATGCACAGTGTGTATCTGTGTGCATGCCGTATGGGGTTCTACTCGCTTGTGATGTGCCTCCATCTTCCCACCTGCAACATGAATTTCGGTGTGCATGGCACCGCAGGCAGGTGTAGCGTGGACTGGATAGACCAACAGTTTATTAAATACAGATACAGATGATCTGAAAGCCTCGGCAAAAAGCAGAGTATGAGCTGCCAGAATGAAGCGCCTTTCTAGGAAAAAGGGAGCACTTCACTGTGGTCAACATGGAGGCAGAATGACTCAATAGCGCACATTTTACTGGCAGACAGCGCAGCGAGCTGCACTCGTTTGGCCTGAACTCTGCCGATGAGTCACGGCAGCTTAGGCACTGCTGCGGTGCCACGGCTGCAAAACATAAAGCAACAGTTTGTGCGTGTGTATTATGGACAAGCAAACATGCAGTGGGGAGAGGAGCGGTGGGGTAGGGGGCCGGCTGTGAGGGTCAAAAGGTCAACCTGGAGGTGAGGGGATGAGGGAAGCCTCGCCGGCAGTGCGCACGCACATGCGTGTGGCTGCAGCAGTGGCTAATTGAGAGGTATAATCTGGACAGAATCAGGCCTGAGCCGGGGACAGATGTCTCCTCTATCTGCCGGCCCCTGCACGCACTGTCATGTGTAGCCACAGAGCAAAGAAGACATCTAGATTATCGGCAAAAATGCAGCAAAAAGCCCCAGAGGGCCCCCGGGTTTACATCTAATGGGCTTTCAGAACGGCTGAACCTCCAGCAATTCAGATGTCTGTCACATGTCGTCCTCACTGAGCGGACTTCTCACGGGGGTCTGAGGACGGATCGTTTTCATCTCTGAGAAACAAGCTAGTGAGGCGACACGGTTGTTTTACTGTTCAAAACCTTTTTTCCCCAGTGTGTCTTGTTGGATTCGCTGTGTTGCGCTTTGGCTTTACATCCGCCTTTATGAAATAATTTGAAAAAAATACTCCATTGTAGCCAGCCAACTTTATCAAACCCCAACTCTGTGTCTCAGGTCAGCAGCAAATCCCATTATGTTCATAACAACTTTACTGTAAAACACAGCATTTTTCCCACTGACCTTATAAAATAAGACATCATCAAAATGTGATGCTTTTTTTTATTGACAAATGTGACTCAGCGCACTGCCCACTGCGCGTTAGCATAAAATAAACACACTCCCGCAATATGGACACGCCGCCTCCGGTGACTTTGAAAGTGACTTTTCCTGCGAGCAAAATTCACTGCGGCCGTTAGTGGATTGATGGGCTCAGCGTGGTCGTGACTGCCGGGTCATAAAACCCAGTGCCAGATATGACTAGACGGCGAGCAGTAATGCATGGCCATGGCCGTGGCCCTGCTCGCGGCCAGATAGCGCGGCGAGAGACACCGACCGTCTCTCCTGAAGAGATGGACGCAGCGCGATAACGGGGGGGACTTTCTCCTCTCCGCTGCTCACCGGCCGGGCTCTGCGTCGCCTCCAGCTAGTGCTAATGTTTCTCTTTATTCTCGCACATTCTTCAAACCTGGCATGTAAAAAGGGAAGGGGAAAAATAGCTCCACGTAGGGGCTGCATAAACTCACCCGCAGCTGGTTTCCAGCAGACTGTCTCCGACCTGAAGGGAGGCCATGCCGAAGTCTGCTATCCTGATGTTGTTCTTTTCATCTAGCAACAGGTTCTCCGGCTTCAGATCCCTGTGGCTGAGGGGGGCATGAAAAAAGAAAGGGAGATGAAAACGTTAAAGGTTTAATGAAACATGACAGAGCAAGTCATAAAGTCACATAAACGTGTGAAAGCGAGGAGAAAGGTGAGGCGCCGCTCGATCGATCAAAAAACATCTTGATTTTTTTTTCAAGGCCTGTTAGCGAGCGGCCGCCTCCTCTGTGCTGTGCAGCGCCGTCTCTCTACGTGCATCCGACTCAAGAGAGGAGGTGTGACGGCCTCCCGCCTGTGTCCTCCTCTCCTCCACCTCCCTCCTTCCACCCCTTGTCTCTTCCCCCGTCTCCTTCTGCACAGCAACCAGGCACACGTGTGTGTTGGTAGCACCACTCATTAACTTCCATTCGTAAGCAGTGTCGGAAAGATTGATTTGCATATGCAATTGGTTGCAATTACAAGCTACCCCATACCTGGACCCTAACTATTTCAATTACTTACAAATGTAATTACATTTTATTACATTTTCTAAATTTTGGACAAATGTTCTCAACTGTTTAGACCTGACAGTGTTGAGCTTCCAGCAGTAATCAAAACAACAACAATAACAACAACAAATAACAGCCATAACAAGGTCAGACCTCAGTACTTCTTACTACTGTGAGATCATGTACCTGATTACAATTATCTTTATTTTGTTGTTACTCCCCAACATGGTCCATTAGCACCAAACACAGCTAATAATATCAAACCATATCAGAATAAAAACCCCTGCAGACATCACGTATGCGGGTGCCGTGTTGGGGCTTAAAATCTCGGCATCAGTGTTTTATCAGACGTTCAAGATCAAGTCAGCATCTCAGGGTCGAGTGCTTTCATTAACCCGCTGTGAAGTTTTGTGAAGTCGAACCAAAGCTGAGAGAAGCGATCGGTCTCTCTTCCGCTCCCCTTGCACGCGTCTGTTCTTTGCTCACCTCCCTCTCCGCCTTTCTACGATCGGAGGGGGAGAGAGCAACGGAGCCACGGGGCTGTCAGCGTGTCACGAACCGCACTTTCATCTTCTCTTTTTTAACTAATGATGGAAAGGGGGAGCAGAACAATAGCCGGATGCGTCTGCCTTTGAAGAGCGTCTCATCACAATGGACGTTTAACCCTGGATGACATCAGCTGCCGTGTAGCTCGTCTCCTGTCCTGGGGGATTAGCTGTCAGCTGGTTTGTTATCACACTGGCAGCCTCTGTGATCCCTGCTATAATTGAAATAAAACTCAAATAGCACCTAAAACAGTTTTCCCCAGGCTAAAACCTTTGCTGGTTCACACAACCATCTATTGGCAGCGGTGTCACTGGCCCGGGAGTTGGCCTTGTTTTAAGGTCCCCTAGAAAGCAAAATCCACCAGTGACGTGTCTCTAGCAAACCAGCGAACTTCTGCAAAGTCCCTCCTTTATGTCTTTAACTCACTCTGCTGAGCAGAAAGTTTGTGCTAAAATGCACAGCTCTGGAAATCAGGCCTAAGTGAGGTCACAAAGGGCAGTGATACCACATTCACATCAGTTTGAACAGGATTCTAAAACTCTGTGTTTTTAGAGGAGGCTGCAAACAGACGACTGAATGCTTCAATTTTTGGATTTCTGGAGTAAGCAGATTTTTGAAAAAAGGCTTATAACGACTTGAAAATATTCAAATTGATGCTTTGGACGGACCAACATCTACAGAGCAGCAGAGTGAGAGTGCCAGTAGCAGGCGCATCAATCCATATATTATTATATTATTATTATAAGGGAATTGAATGGAGGGCAAACAACCAGCACTTAATGAAAACTTCTGCTCTAAAGGGGATGGCACTGAACGATGCAGACAAGTGTTTTCAATTTACCTAAACTGGCCATATTCTAAGCTAGGTTTAAAAAAATCCATAAATTACAAAAAACACAAAAACAAAACCAAATCTTGCAGTTTTGCACACCACCACCATCTGCACTGGAAGAGGAAGTATACATGCAAGGCTCCGCCCACTCTTCAACAGACTAATAATATTCTCTTCCTCAGTTTGGGCGCTCAATTAGTAACAGCAAAAAAAAGAAAATCACTCCAGGCAACTGTATTTTTAGGCAGCAGAAAGTCACAGTCAGTGCCAGCGGTGACAGCAGCAGTTTGAGCAACAAGTGAGATCAACTTGTGGCACCGCGACTTAGTCGAGCTGAAGACGCGGCCCGAGGGGTTCTTCAATAATTTGGCTGCAGAGATGACAGTAATGATCGCGGCTGGTGTTTCAGACAGCGCTCCTCCTCCTCCTCCTCGGGAGAGACGGCCTCATAAATACCGCAGCGTTCTCAACGTGCATAACGACGGATCGCTGCTTAAAAGACCAATAAAACGGGATCGAAGCAGTTTTAATCATGGTGGCGGTCACGTGTAAAACAGAGGAAAAACATCCCCAGAGACCAGGACGGCGGGAGGGAGGCGGCAACAGTGCGTTTACCCACCACACCACCCCACACCCCACACCCCACGACAGCAGCGGGACAAATTACACGTGGATGTTTTATTGGTTGTCAGGACCCCGGTATCCATGATAGGACATTAAAGTGCCTCTCCGACACATTAGGCTGCACTTTGCTCCTGTAATCTTGCTCACGCAGCAGGCCCTGCGGCGGGGATATCGCTGGAGTCGCCCTCGTACGTCATGCTGGGCGGGAGATGCCGTTAAACGGACTCGACAGCAGCAATGAGCTCCAGCGCCACCGCTGTTGTTTTTGTTTTTGTTGTCGTTTTTTTTTTTCTTTCCGGAGATGCAAGATGCTGACCAGCTGCCCGGCCGGCAGACAAATAGCTCCGAACACAAAACTATAAATTGTGCCGCGGAAGGACACAGAAGTCAGCGGTGCACCTGGCTGGCCGGCACAGAATCCAGCATAAACAACAATTAAAAAGGAATCCAAGACTGTGATGTGACGTTAGCTTTACATTAGCGTGTGCTAGTCAGCCGCGCCCTGATCCATGGGTCCGAGCCGACAGTCCAGCAACACTCTGCGCACCAGAGGATGTAATTTACACAGCACACATTTGTGTCTTCATGCTATCTGAGCAAGGTTTACACCCCACTGGGGCTGTTAGACATGAATCTTGCCACGATTCTCTGAATCCAACACCAAGCTCCTAATTGCCTGCGATCATCTGCACGTGCGCCGCCAATGTGTGTTTTACACACGGCCTCATAATGGGCCTCGTCCTCGCGGGGCTCACATTTCAACAATATTACACTTGCATGGCAACAAGGTTGCTTTAGTGACTAAATTATCTCACAGAGGCAAAACACACACACACACACACACACACACACACACACACACACACACACACACACACACGCCCCCTCTTGACAGATTTGACATATGCCATGTTTAATATTTTCCCTGGTTAAGATGTGTGACACTACTTAGCCCAACTGGCAACCCTGGAAACTCACACTAATGGCAGAGATGCGTCTTTCTGACCAATTAGACAGGCCGTCTCAAAAACAGCACATTATTTTTTTGCATTTCAATGAAGCACTAAAGCCATTCCAGCAGCGTTATTGTTCGCCAGAGTGGGGATTTAAACCATCGCTAAGAGTTCAAATGCAGCCATTAGGCCTCCGGTGCAGCTCCGTGTCATCCTCCTCCTCCTCCCATCTCTCCTCTTTTCCCTCCCAAACTTTTTTGAGGCATCTGTTGACCCAATTAGGGAGAGACCAAGCACATTTGAGTAAAATCGCTCCAGGCTAATATTCTGGCGCATTAGCAAAAGAGGACATTGTGACTGCCGAAGGATGTGGCAGGAGCAATTGTTCATTATCCACAGGGGTTAATTGTGCATTACGAGCAATGAGGGGCGACACACACAAAGTTGTCCTGTTTTTTTGCAAAGTTTTTTTTTTCACCAACTAATGGAATATGTACTGTTGTATCAAAGAAAAAAAATAACTTTCCTACTGGATGATTTAGTTAAAACATACACACGTACACACATACAGAAAGGTTGTTTACATCCCTTATTAGACGCATAGAGCAGTCTGTTCTGTGTCCCATTTTTGCAGGTTAATTTGCTAACATGAGCACTGACTTAAAATCAATGTTTTTTCGAATAAACTTGGTTCTATTTGATCTCAAATCTCTCAAAAATAAAAATAAAAGACGGTTAGAAATAGAATAGAAATAGAGAAAAGCAGAACACAGCATCCTTCAGTAACTGCATTAAAAACGCATCTCGCTGTGGACGTACTGGATCACCGCATATGATACGGTTCGCTGAAAAGGGGATGACAATGATGGTTAAATCTGTAACACGCAAAGTGTTTGCTTTGTGGTGTCAAATGTGCCTGTGCAACGCAGCGTTGGCTGCTAATCCACAGCAGTGCGACTGGTGGAGGGGTTGCAGCCGAATAAGGAGACATGTTGTCGACAGGCACCCGAGAGGACTAGTGGGCAATGATATTAAAACTCCACGCTGACATCAGGCTTGTAATAGAGTCAGCTGCAGAGGTTCATAACTCCTTTTAAAGTAATGCCTTGTGCCAGCAGAAAATTGGAAATGCTCTACAAACACCTGTGGCAAAAATTATAATATTTATTAGCTTAAAACCTGCCATTTATTTTCTCTCTATTGCCACATTAACTGCACCTTCATTTTCCCCCGTTCTCAACATCGCAGTTATTTATCCCCGTTTCCCGGCTCTCTTAAAACCAGCAGCTTGCCCCCCCCAGATTCCAGTATCAATCACCAAGTACTGCCGTTGCTCCATTTTCCATATCCATTCTATCATCCCATTTCCATTTCCCCCCATTTCATCTGCACTCAGCATCAACTCCCCCCCATCTCACCATATTACACCTCAACGCTTTAACTGGCTCTGCAGGGGGAGGAAAATATGAAAAGAAAAAAGGAGCAGAGAGTGGGTTTTGGTTGTGTGTTTTAGCGCCCATCACATGCAATGATGATAGGCTATAAGTACAGGCTTTCTGCAGGGAGCAGGAAGACAGGACCGTCATCTGGGGGAAACTCTTCTAAAAGCAACAAACACAGCCACAAACAGCCATGGGGCTGTTTATTAGAACTGTTGATGGTAGGGTTGAGGGAAGGCAAACAATCAGGCCAACAAGACCTGCAGGTTGCAGAAACATTACAACAGATGAAAATCCTGAAGGGGGGAAAAAGGCAAGCCACAGCACCAAGAAAGGTCCATAAATTTGACAAAGCAAAGGAACTGATGTTTGTTTGGAGCAATTACATTTTATACTGACATAAGGGCCTCACAAAAAACGCAGCGCAAAAAAAGGTACAAAACTACTTTTGTGTGACTTTTCTTTGCACAACACAAACCAAAGCCTCACTTTATTCTGAAGAGACAACAGCCCAGGCTTATTATGTATGCGAACCACTGTCTAGGCTTGGCATGGGATGGAATGGATAATACACATGTTGATGTGTAGATAAAGTCACTTCAAATAAAGTAATTATTAACCACTGTGTTTTAAATAATGAATATTTCTATTTATGTGAAGGGGCCACTTTCACAGATGGAGCCACAGTGGGAAACTGCATGGATTCTGTGATTTTTATCTTGATGTCACAGCTGACGTGAAAACCAAAAAACAACAACCTAACCAGCATCAATGGCAATGAGCTTTAGGCTACAGATGATTAAAAACACATTTGCTCTTTTGGTTGCAAAATGTTTTTAACATTAATTGATAAGTCTGACACACTGGGCCTTTACGCTCAAGCTGTGCACTTGAGGAAATAGAAAAGCAACAACAACCTTACTTTGCCAGAGTGCTAGTAGTCATTTTATGGCAAAGTCTATCTTCATTAGAAATCCAAACTGTTTGTACACCACAATTGTAAACGGTTTGTGTGATTCCTTCTTTGGAGTGTGACGCTACAGGATAAAAAACCAGGAGGACCAAGATGTCGCAGCAGGTTTAGCGATTCTGCTCTATTTCCAGTAATACAGCCGCTTGCTGCTGGCGGATGTGAAGTTGGGAGCTCGGCATGTGACGCGAGGGCGTGAAGGGAGCAGGGGTTCACGGAATGAATGGGTGGCGATGAGGGTCTGTTGGCTGTCAACCCTCATCCACTTGACCCTCCATCCTGACTATAGTCTCACACTGGCTACACTGGAAGAAAAAAAAAAAAATCAATACACTTTATTGCCCTCGCTGGGATAGAAACATTTTCCTTTTAGCTCTATCACAGGAAATCAGAGCGTGCTTGTTGTTGGTTTCCCTCCAGTAAGAAGGAATCCAAATAGCTGGCCATGTGAGTTATGATATTTTATTCCTTTTTCTTCTTTCTTTTTAACTCTACAGAGTTGAGTAGAAAGCACACAAGCGGCTGGTCAAATGTTCAAGGAAAAGACACAATACTCCTTCAATCACAGTGTCAGTCAGATGTTTGTGTTCATGGCAAACCACCACAGTCACCTTTATTTTTATTTAATATATTTTCTCGGGAGAAAATGTGCAGTGCAGCAGATTAGTCGGCTAACTGATGTGTATGCCGCCGGAGTCGTTGTTGGTAAATCCTCTCATCTAAATGCTGACATGGTTTTCTCCGACCTTGACCTTTGACACTTTCACCGCCAAAGTTCTGCCTCGGAATGTTGCGAACACGCAACGCTGACTTTCTCCCGCCGCCTTAGCATTCAATTGAACAATCTCTCCCCGGCAATTCTTTCACCAAGACGGTTTTTATCCCACACTTACCTATCGTTGCCTCATCTCCCCTGTCAGCTACCCCTGTGCGCTTCAATTTGTCCTGTTCTACAGCTCCGTGTGAGGAGGAGAATAAAAAAAAAACCCAGAAAAACATAAAAATCGCAGTCTAAATCGGAGCACGAACCGGCACAATGAGTCACAAACAGCTCCCCGCGTCCTTTCATTCATATTACACCCATACCGGCTACAGAGAGATATTTGGGGATCGGACGTGGGTGGAGGGCGGAAGCAGAGCAGATGTGAAAACGTGGAGGTTTGCAGAAAAAGGGAGAGCCGTGTGTTTACCTCCCCTCCCGAGCAGTGACTCACAGAGGAAAGGGAGCACTTCTGTTGGCCTTTGTAGGTCCCGGGCATAGACAAGCAAAAATGGAAGATATTATTGCAGAAATGCTTTTTTTTCTCCGCCATTTTGGGTATGCTGGGATCTCATTAGTGCGGAATGGAAGGAAGGTGAGAGAGCCTTCCTCCCTCTGTCTGCTTGGCCCTAATTGAAGTTGGGGAGGAGGACGAGTGGGTGCAGCGATGCCCCCCAAAACTCCCCCTTCTCCTCATGACAAATTTACAAGGCATCATTTTCTCAGAGTGCTCGGGAAAAGGATTGGAGGAGTTGTGACAGCGAGGCGGCGGCGCGGCGCAAAACAGCGAGAGCTAAATCCACTGGTGAATCAGTTACAAACGAGACGGGATCATTTATGTACGTATTTGAATGCACTTAACGTCAGTCCCAGATGCTTTCCCCTAATTGGCTTGATCCGCTCTCCTCGCACTGAGCCATTCACACGGAATGATAAAAGGCTTCGCTTCCCTTAGGTGGGACAATTTTGTTCTCCGACTTCCTCCGGCATCAGAGACGCTGTTGCTTCTTTTAATTCTCTCCCTGTCTTCAAGACAAGTCCCGTGTTCTCCAAACAATGAAATTAAACCGAGTGCATCATATAGAGATAATGGGCTCAATGTAAAGTAACTCCAAAACAAGGATGTAGAGTTGACGTTGCGCACATAAACTCTCATAATTGCTTCATCATCAAACAGCCACAGCCGAACGATAATTGGCTTTTGTGTGAAGTTTATTGTGTAAAAAAATGATGTGAAATAAATTAGGAAAAGTGTAAATTTTATGATAATCTTTACTTTATTTCTAATCACATTGTGCAAATATTGTGCTAAAGCCCCAGCGGTGGGTTGTATTGTGACTGCTGTACACTCCTTCTAACCAGGCGCTGGCAGTGTTATAACTGTAACATTTACAGCCTCGCAGATGTTTTAGACCCAGAACAGCCGGAGGAAATTTTCTGAATTTTCATCTACTAGATTGCAAATCACCTTATAAACATGAACGATCAAAAAATTATGACTGCCACTAAAATGAGCCGCACACAATGTTCAGCTTATTGCAAAAAACACATTGTACTGTGTACAGAACCAGTGGCTTCATGACATCTTCATGATGTCATGCCTTGATCACTGGCCAGGCCACCGGCATGACTACAATAATGACTGAACTGCCTCCTCCTCCTCTTCCTTCAGCAGGTTCCCTCCCCCTACTAACGTGTCACAGTGACAAACTAACAACTCTCAGTGCCAATGACACAGCCCCCTGAAATTTCAGCCTATACTGTTGTTCATAGGAAAACACAATACATTAAATACATTAAAAAGAGCACATTCAATCACAGCATTATGTATGTATATCACTGCTATAATTTGATATAATTTAAAGCACGGTAGCATAATGGCTACTTGTGTCAGGAAGCTTCTGGATGACCACCTCTAGAGGTCAGTAGTTAATAGAAGTGTATTTCACACACACTCAGAGTCTGGAACTGATGGCTGCAGAACTGATGCTGCACCTACCGAACACCACAATGTGCCTTTGTTATCTTCTGCTGAAATTCAACTCATTTCTGTACTTTATTACGAGATGAACGCACTTGACCTTACACTTAAACTGCAGTTCTTGCGCTCCGCTGTCCGAGTTACACTTTATATACACTTGTGAGTGCATAACCAGAAGCCAGACACGTGGCTGAAAATGAGTCCCTGGTGAGATCTTCTGCAGTGCTGTATGTAA
The DNA here is from genome assembly GCA_009823395.1 of Thamnaconus septentrionalis. Taxonomy (NCBI): domain Eukaryota; kingdom Metazoa; phylum Chordata; class Actinopteri; order Tetraodontiformes; family Monacanthidae; genus Thamnaconus; species Thamnaconus septentrionalis. The sequence goes on from CM020513.1 coordinate 14,642,787, forward strand.
AGTGCTTCTAGCACCGACAGAAAGTAAAAACAACCAACCGGGCCTGTACATGCTAATATTTGGCACATAATCTATATTTATGCACCTGCCCCATAAGCATTTTAAAATATGAAATAACCTTGTTGGATTCACAAGCAGGAGACATTGAGCTTGTTCCAGTGTAATTGGAGCTGGTATCTGTATTTAGCATTATTTAACCATGTTCAGCCTCTTTGAGTTGTGGACTGGAGAGGGGAGAAACCTCATTGCTCCGAACAATGAATATCAAATTCTCCTATAATGCTCATAAAAACTGCTTCCAAAGCAATGAAAAGCTGATTAGAATTTAAATTGTGGATCTGCTTGAGATCACACATTACTGCAGCAAACGACTTTAATAGGATAACAATCCAGTTTACCTTGGTTACTGCACAAGAACGTTGGTATCTTTTACCTTTTTTTTTCATTCATGCAAACATGTTCTTATGTCGCATTTGTTCACTTTTCAATGGATTTCAGTGACATCCGTCCAGACATTTACTTACCATATGGAATGACTGTGGCAAAAGTCCAGGGCAGACATGATCTGTCTGAAGAACTTCCTGGCTTCTTTGGGCGTTAACCGGCCTTTCTTTACCAGGTAGTCGAAGAGCTCGCCGCCAGAGACGTGTTCTAACACGAGGTACCTGGGACGCAGAGGAAACAGAGGAGGGAGCGGCTCAGAGAGGCACAAACACGAAGCATCTTCTCCATCCTTGTCACAGCAGATCATTTGCCTCCATCTACCCCCTCATCGTTCTCACGCCACAGATGAGGTTAGGCTGGAATCTCCATGGACGATGGATGACACAATAATCTGCAGTGAGAGCCGGGAGCTGGGATGGAACAAAGGGAAGAAAAGCATCTTGGGTACAGACACAAGAAAAGCACAATATTTCTGCTTGATGTGACAGATGCCTGATGAATCAGAGAGATGAGGACACTGAGGAAACTCTGGAGGTGGAAAACTGCTTCACCTCACAACCATCACACACACGGACCGAACTCCCAGGACCAACCATGTGGCCTCCCGACAGTCACATCTGACTGACGGTTTATTTGTCACGCTGTCCCCTATGAGCTTCCTCCGTGCTAAGTATCGCTATCTGTGTGACTGATTCCAACACAAGGTGCACGCTGCTGCCCCCCAGGGGAGGCATCAGGAGGGGAAAATCTAGCTGTAACATGCCATAAAGATAAATAAATAAACATGTGAGAGCTCAGGTTGAACTCTGCTGAGGTTTAGATGCTGCCAATTCTTTACCTCATCAAAGTAAGACTCATTTGCTGTATATATATCTTCAGCACTTTTGATGCATTTCATGTGCAAATTCATCACCTTCTGTTGTTATTTCTTTACAGCTACTCTTCAGGAGACCTCGTGGTCGGCGTGATGGGGCTTCCATTGAGGAGGGAGAGTCTGTTCTGGGGCTTCATGCAGACAGTAGGGAAGATGAATCTCTGCTGACCCACACATAAAGCCGCTGCTGTGGGCTGAAAGCCAGCCGCCCGCTGACCCTGCTCCGGACTGGACCCCTCGTATATCCTGCGCCCAAACTCGCTCCGTCTTCACCGGGCCAAATTGAAACTCAGACAGGCAGTCAAATATGCTCTTTCTCTCCTCCCCCTTCTACCCTGCTGCTCCATGGTTGATGTCCGTGTCCTTACACAACGTATTAGTTTTATTTATTACACCACAGTTTGCAAACTGCTCTGAGCCACGGAGCATATGCTTGGCAAACAGCCGTAAATCCCTAATGTGCGGCGACCACGAGAGCCGGACGACTGCAGGGGCGCAAACAGAAAAGGCAGTAAAGCTAAAGACACTTGTGACGTAAACACAGAGTGTCGTGAGGGAAAAAGTGTTGGAGTCAACATTCATGTCATAACCTGTAAGTGGGAAAGTGAAATAGCATGAAACCAGCAGGGAAGCATCAAGCACAGCGGTGGACGTTACTCAGAGGTCGTGTTAACATGTCGACAACACCAGCAAAGACGTGTGATTCTGAGCAAATCTGGCGCTGCTGGTGAAAGCCCTGAACAAATGAAAAAGTAGCCGTCTCAGGTAGTTTTCTGTGAAAGTAATTGTTATTTGCCACATCATAAAAATTGCAGCAAAGTAATCTGAAAAGCAGCTTAGAACGCTAAAGCTACTTACAAGGCAGGGCAGCTTCAATGCAGAGAACTAATATCCCTGCAGGGATCAATAAAGGATGAATTAAAGCAGCATCATTAAGTCAGGCATTCTCTGTTATAGGCAATTATAGACTGTAAAGAAACTAAAGGTATCAGTTATAATATATTAACATCACAATGTGACCATCTGCTAAAATACAGATATGAAATAACCATGAATAAAACACTGAGTGGAGACAGCTCTTTACCGCTTGCATACAAGGAGAAAAAGATGAAAGTTTAAGGACATTTAACTGATGTGCAAACACAAACACAAACACACACACACACACACACACACACACACACACACACACATAGACATGTCAAAAAATGATCTCCCTGGTGTGTTCCAGGAGTATAGCGAATCTTAAATGCTGCGGGTCTGCAAACCCAAGACGCGCTTCATCTATCAGTGATGGGCTTTCCAGTAAAAAGGCAGAACCATATTAATTTTTGGAAATTACATCTCTGATGTGAAGCGCGGCGTGCGTGCGGGACCCTCGATGCAAAGCGATTTGTCTTCGGCGACGCCACTCGAAAACCCGACTGTCAAAAGTGATGAAGCCATTGGCACAAAATATGATTTTAATAATCCAATTAGCGGACGAATCCCAATATTCTCCGGGCCCTGTCATCTTAACGGATGGCGTGCACGCTACTGTATGTCCAATCGCATTGGGCCGCCAGCTCAAGATGAGCACTAATTGAGTTTGGGTTGACAAACAGCCCTCTGCAGACGGGGAAGTCGACTGCGGAGCCGATGAGGCCGCTCAGGAAGTTGGCTTCCAGTGCTCGCCGCGTGAAGGCGCCTTCACGCGGCTGACTAATGCGCCTGCCACTCTGCGGGGCTAATGTCTCTTAAAGTAATGGCGTGGCTTCTGATAAGCGTGTCATGCTGTTTACATTACACCGACTTCCCCTTCCTTATTAGCAATCCCCTAGCGTGTGCAAACAAATTAAATGCTCCATGCCAATACTAATGGAGCGTCTGCCCTCCAAGGCTGTCACTCTTGCCCTCCAATCATAACACACACATCCCCAACCGCTCGGCGGGACAAAATAAATGTGTTATTTTCAGATACCGCCGGAGGATCTTGAGAGACACATCACCCTGATGTGATTTGAGAGTCACAAAATTCTTGCACACTGAGCAACACAACGGACAAAGGAGGTTCCGGAGGCAATCGGTGGGTACTTACAGGTATTTTTTGTTTTCGTAGACGTCATGTAGCTTTAAAACGTGTGGGTGTTCTATGAGCTTCAGAATAGCTATCTCCCGCTCCACCTGGAAGAGAGAAAAAGGAGGATTAGTGTAACACCAACACATGTTCCTAAAAGCATTCTTGGACCACCGTCCACTGTTAAAACCACAATGTTCCCGTCGCCGCTGTCAAAACTCAAGCACCAGGCAGGCGAACGAAGCAGCAGCAGCAGCAGCGGCAATCTTTCTTCAAACGTTTGCGCTTTAGCTCATTTTTCAAGGGTGACGGAGGCAAAACGCACGCAAAGGCTTCAGAGAGAGAAATTAACCCTGTGAAATGAGCCGGCTGGCGCTGTGGAGGGCGAGGACACGCTCTGACCCGCCTCTGGCCGCTGTCTCAGGTGGAAAATATTGGCTGGCCACGGAAAAAGTGAAAGAAAACAGGCTGCGTGTGTCCCTGCATCCTCCTCCGCAGCGTGCGTGTGCACTCTCGCTTCACAATCCCGGCAGTTTGCTCAGGGTAAAAAATCTCGCTCGGTTAGATAAGAGAGAGACATGAAGCAAAATGACATGTCAGGAGATCCACGTTCAACACTCAAGCATTTCCCTTCGCTCAGAGAGCAGCCGGCCAACTGGGGTCAAAACGTCTCAGCCAGGTACATCAAAACCCTCCTGCAGGAGTCGACTGCAGAGACGGCAGCTCTCAGTGTAAACACTCGGCGGGTGGCCAGGAAACGCACAGAGGAAGGTCGCCCCCCCCCGGGGGTTGACGACTGAACTCTTGCTCTTCGCTCATGGTCGCACCGCACACGGCCGCCGATTGCTGGAGCAGATCGGGCTGGATTTGTGTCAGCATCTCCAGAGGTTTGAGTCAGCAGGTAGAACTGCCACCAGAAATCAGGCTGCGGCCCACATCGAAGAGAGCCACCATTGATCTTCTTACCCTCCCCCCAACCCACCCACCACACAAAACTCCCTCCTGCCTCCCTCTTTATCTTCCCCACCCTCTGGGCTGCCGTCGCTTCTTCCTGACTGACAACAGCGAGAGATTAAAGGACAGCGTGAGGTAAAAAAGGCTACCCTGCGTCGTCTCCATCCCCGTCAAAAGTCCACCTGGCCTCGTCAACTCGCCTCCGACAGCTGTCGCAAAGCCCCGGTGTCACACTCGCTTTAGCTTTATGGACGCTTCAACTGGAATTTAAGTCCCTGACCTGACAGGTATGTGTTTCCCTAAAACTCCCACCATGGCTTTTGCTTGGCTGGGCGTGAAATTAGTTTCCTCCCCCTTAATTTCACTCACATATTGTTTTCCATGTCAGAGCGGTTTCCATTAGAGGTGGCTGCCCACTCATCGAGGTGTCCTACTGCACTTCTGCTGATTATTTTCTGGCAGGGAACGGCGGCACCCACAGCTCTTTAGCACAATGAAAAGCTGCTGATTTAGCTCAAAAGGGTTCGGGAAGAAAAAGCATGACAGAGCAACCAGAAGTGGAGCAAGCAGCCAAGAAAAAGTCCTGAGAGAATCGCAAGCTAAGAAAAGCTAGGCGATCAGTCGAGTTGCCAACTGTCCCTTCAAATACAGAATTGTTGCGTATTTGACAATGAAATCATGCGTTGTAAACATTATTTCTCATGTCTGGTGGTAGCAAAGCAGGTCATTCTATGTGAACCATATACTTTTTTGGAAACCTATTTTAAGTTATGATTTACCACTACTGGTGAGCCACTGGCCAGTGATGGTCATGGCCCTGAGCACTGTGGGAGACCACCTTTATTTTTCTCAATGAAAGTTAGCAACACTAATGCTCAGATTTTCTAAAAACAAAAAAAGGAAAGAAAAGAAAAAAAGGAGGTTTGGTTGGGGGGAATACATGATTCTAATTAGCATGCTGCTTCAGGAGTAACAGCTAGGCTAATCCACAGACTAATGAGCGCACTCAGCAGCCCTGCGCCCTGCCACTGTTTCACCTGAGTCTAGTGCGTGATGCTGAGGGTGAGGAAGAGGCTGGCTAGCAGGCTGGCAGCGAGGGCTCCCTGTAGAGACTGTAAATCTGCCCAGGACTCGGTGGAGGAGACAAGCAGTCGAAGGGCTACAGAGGCAGCAGCTGGCTTCCTTAAGCTGCCTCTAAGCGCCTCCTTTCAGTTAATTGAAATAAGAAAAATGAGGCTTAATGTGGAGACTTAACTGTACAACTGCCTGCTTATTGCAAGATTAGCTGTCGATTAGCACGCACACATTCCATAGAGCGGCTCTTCTCCGCTTTACAGCGCCCATGGCCTGCGGCTCCCAGTCTGCAGATGCAAAATGAGCCATGTGCTCGCATGCGGTGACAATTCAAAATAGATTAAAGGTGCGGCGCACCATTCACACGGACCTGTCGGTATAGGATGCGGTGGAAAATTACGTTTGTATGTGTGCATGAGTTAAATAAAGTCACTGAAAAATAACTATCAACAAACATAAATAAAAATTGAGACAAAGTACAATTAACTAAAAAGAGTTGGCCAAAATTTTTTTTGTGACTGACAGACTGATTGGCTCTCCTGGTGGGAAGCCTCAACGACACTCGAAATCCTGCCACCATTGGAAATGGCAGGTATCCATTCTCTCTCTTGGCGGGGCGCCTCGCCATGGCGCCGCACTCTCTCATTAACTTTTACATCTGTGAGAGCAGACAGGTCTCTCCATAGCTTTCATGGCACTTCATTAAGCCTTTATTAGCAGGCGCTTGGACACCGTCCTCCCCCCCCGAAACGCTCACACATGCGCATGGACAGTTGGACGGGCGGTCAGACGAACACGCGCCGCCTCTTTTCATCTTCCTCCTGGCCTGCACGGCGCAGAGTTTGGCCCGGCAGCAGGAGCGGGAATAGGTAATAAAGCTCCTCCTTATCAGAAAGCAAAGGTTGAATGGGAGCAGTAGACTGACACTAATCCAAATTGGCTGTTTGACTGAGAGATAATTTGTCTTGTAAAGAACTGGTGTTATTGTTGTGGGGAGAACATCATTATCGGAGGTCCTCAGAACGTTGCTGGTGGACCGACTGATTGGCAACTCTTTGACCCACAGGGTGATATCCGGCCGTGCTGAATAAATCAATAGGTCCTAACTGAGGTCCTGATTTCTGCTAAAGTGTTAACTAGAGGAAAGTTGGCAGCAAGAAAGCCCAGCTTGGGGGTGAGTGAGGAAGTTTGACATCTTAAAAGGACATAGACAGAAAATTATGTTACTCCCATGATTTTGTAATTATGTGCGTTTTTTTTCTGGTGTTCCTTGTTGCTCCCAGCTCCTAGTCTCATAAACAAGTAGCAGGAAACCAGCACTTAGCAATGCTAAAAATAACATAGCTGACTCAATTGTTTGCTTAAAGTATCTTTTACAGGAGAACAAAACTGTAGAAATTCTTCAGTCACTCACAATATTCTGTATGCACACCTGAGAATGTGCACGGAGCCAGTTTGCTGTGACGAACATCCAGCAGCAGTGAAATGTAATCAAACGTGAAACTGGGCAAAACTGCATCTTATCCATGAGAGAAGCTCTTCCCACCAAACATACTGATTTACTATGTCTAATTATGGTGTTTTACAATTGCACTTGGTATTTTATCATGACCGTTAAAAATTGAGAGGACTGAAACCAAAGCTATCTAGATCTTTTTTCAAATAAGAGGCAAAGCAGCCGCTGGTGCTCACAAGCGTCACGAAGGCCGCTGTGTAGCAGCTCATCAGATCAACTCGCCACTTATTGAGCTATTCTACATAAGCTACAGCCCTGAATCAGAAGGGCCGTTAATATTGAATGTGCCATTGAGAACGCCACGACCGCTGCCTTGAGCCCAGTGACGGACGACAGGCGGCCGGCAACAAGAGAGACATTAAAAATCCTCTCGCAACCGAGAGAGAACGAACAGAGAAAGCGGCCCTAACAACAAAAAAAGAAAGAAATCTCAGAGGGGAAAACATCAGATCACAGGGCCTGTCATCTCTCACTCCACACTTATTGCACCTTCGCTCTTTCTCTCGTCTTTCCGTCTTTCTCTCTCTCACGCACACAGAGGGAATACGCTGACATCTCTGTCACCTCCCCCGGGCGAGAGAGTGAACGGTCCCTTGATACGGAGATCTGAGGATCAAAGTCAATGGGGCGGCCGTGTGTGCCTGATAAAAAAATAAAAAATAAACTAAAATAAAATGAAGATGGAGGCGGTTGGTGGTGGCTCTGCTGGTGTGGGAGCTCCGGCGTGTGCAGCAGGGAGGAGTGAGAGTGGGAGGGACGGAGCTCCGGCTCCGAGGCGCCCTGCGGTGGAGGGACAAGCAGAGACGGCAGACAGAACGGGACCAGAGTGGATGTGCCAGCTCTCCACCCCAGAGTCTTGTAGCCTCCTTTGTTGATAATTAACACAACACGAAGAGAGGAGAACCTCTCGAGCAGAGCCACGCACCAGCCGGCCTGCTGGGAGAGACATGATAATAAGGGAACACGGAGGCCATGTTAAGGCGTTCCAAAACACCTGACAATTAAGAGAATTAAAGGGCGACGCTCCCTTCGTTAGGCCAAACACAAAGTGTTTAGTATGGGGTGTGTCTTCAGAGGGCTGGCAGCACTAAACCCTTTGCACTAGTGAGTCTACTTGGTATTGCAACAAATGACACAACATCACAACATACTGGGGTTTAGAGCTCATTTCAGCCTACAGCAACATCACAACACTAGTCAGCTTTCAACAGGACAAACAGCCATGTGAAGAACTTTTGACGATAGCTATGACTCATTATATCCTAATGTGTTGTTAGACTTGGACATTTTTCACAAACTAAATGTTTTCTTGTCTGTTCTGGCCACTCAGCCACTGAAAAACAGAATGCGAGGTGGTGGGGCTTTAAAAACTCTGGTTTGTCTGTATCCCTCAAGAGAGCTTGAATGTATGTTTTGAAAAAGATTAATGTCAACACCAAAACATGCACAATTTGACACAACTTTCTCAAATCTCTTCTGGAATTTTGAGAGTTGTGGTGAAGCTGAAAAGCTCTTCTACCGTGTTAGTCATTACAGACTATTCATGTTTCTGCACTGTCGTGTAGACAGAGAAATAGTGCAATGTTTAAAATATATATATATATATATATATATATATATATATATATATATATAAATGCATGCATGCTTAGCTTCTTATCTACTTAATGTCTTTGGTTTTGACTTTGACAAAATGCTGAAGAAATGCCAACCTGGGTATAGAAATTCATGTTGGAGGTTGCAATGGCAAGATAAATCAGGGAACATACGGCTGAGTGTTAAGGTATAGACTGGCTGGCCGGAGGGGGACTCCAGTCCAACTGTCGGCGGACAGAAGGGGAGGAGACGGCACAGCTTGGCAACTGGCTGAGGGACACAACCAGTCAGCCGGTCACCCACTCACACTGCTGACATGTGGCCACATTAGCGTGCGATGCACACTGATGGAGCCGTGAGCCTCCGCCATCTATCCATATGTTGGTCAGTGAGCCAGTGGGGCAGAATCGGGGCTTTGCAGCCAGAAACGGAGGGGAGCCAAGCTGGTGTGTAGCTCAGTGTGTGTGTTGGGGGGTCAGTTTCAAGGGTGTCAAACACACGTGTATATCCCTGGTGGAAAGACGGTGGAAAATTGATCTGTTGTTCCTTGTAGAAATGGTGCAGCAAACAACTGATTTTACTCACAAAGACAAACTTGTGGCGAGAGATTTAACAGTATTTGCTCAGAGTTTATGTGTGTGTGTGTGTGCGTGCGTGCATGTGTGCATGCGTGTGTTTGCACGTTGTGTTTTCTCCTCCTGTTGGGCTCGTCCCGCCGAGAGCAAAACGCAAAACTAAAAATCAGATTTGTATGTTTTCATTCCAGTCGCTGAAAGAGATGAGGGGGGAAAAAAGGTAAATGTCCCCAAACTCATCTTTTTTCCCTGTGTTCCTTCTCCCACCAGCCGGTGGATCCCCCACAAACACACACACACACACACACACACACACACACACACACACACACACACACGCTAGTGAAAGTGCACAAACACGCATGCACGCAGCCGGCAGAGCGCAGGTTTGGCTGATAATCACTGTATCAGTCATGCTTAGTGGAAAAGGGGGTAAATTCCCCACACGGGGGAGTGTGATCAATGCCCGAGACATGTAGTTCATTGATCACACAGTCTTTGGGAGCTCCAAATCCTTTATCCATCTCCCAGCCATTCAATATCGCTTAGTCCAATCCCAGCACCCCTCCCTCCATCCAAGCAGACATTTATTATCTGTTTCATTCTATTCTCGATCCGTGCATGCGATGTGTGCCTGCGCCGCTGACAGACTCATCAGGCTCCCGTCTCCACCAGTGGCGAGCCACATCATTTGACACGAACAGACACGACCGTGGGTAACCTTGGTCTTAATAGAATTTAAAGGCAGGGGGCCCCCCGCCACACCAAGAGGTCAGGGGGTGCAATAATGAACCACTTCAGGACTTCTGCGCCGTTTGATTGGTGGCATGGAGTGAAAGGGATGGAGGAGGAAGAGGTGTTTAATACACGTGATTAGCAATGCACGCGTTTGTGTAAAAACTCTCTGCAGGAGAGGCAATTTATCAGTGACAAGCAGGCGGCAGCCTCCTCTGGCACTTCTCTTTTTTGTGTGTCAGCCGTCTGGAGTGTCGTTTTTGTCAACTCGTCGATTCCATCCCTCACTCCCTGGAAGAGGGTTGCCAAAGGTGACCTTGGTTTGTGTGGAGATGGGAAATGTGGATTAATAAACCGGTTCTTACTGACTAGAGGGCGAGCCTGACAGAGAGAGAGAGAGAGAGAGCAGTGCAGGATGTAATGATTAGATCTGAAGGTCATCTATATTAGTTTTAAGGCTGTTACTCCAAAAAAAAAAAAACTACACCACCTCCATTTGCATAAGACTGCTGTCTGCTTCTTCTCTGAGATCATAAAATCCTCTGACGGTTTGAAATAATTTGACACCAACAGCTTCACCCCATACTGCCTGACTCTGAGGTAGCACACACAGAGCATGTAAACATCTTGTTGCAGTGAGTGACTGATACGTGCACACCTCCAGCCAGGAGGCCACACTGCGTCTATTGGCCAAACACACGTGTAAGTGATGTGTTGTTGTTGCTTTTTCCATTACAGTGTGTGGTCACCCTTTGGGCATTTTGGTGGAATTCCAGTCAGCAAAAGCAAGGAAAAGTAAAACATTTCACTCGAGCCTGAATCTATAAAATAAATTTTTTTTTTTTTTTTTTCTTAAAATAAAAAACTTTTTCGGGGGGAAACCAGCCTGTTACAGAAGACAAGCAGCTTTTTAATGAGTAATGAAGTCTATTTATGTCGTACAACAGCTGGAGTGACAGGAGTTATTAGCTAGCCGTGAGTCAATTACTTACTCATTATCTCCACATATGAATTCAGGGCCTACTCACTGACACGACTCGAGTCAATAGTTTGCCATTGAAAAGAGTCGATAGTGAACCGACCCAACGGGTCAGTGGCCAGAAGTGGTCGAACGAAACTGGCCAAATTAACATCAAACTTTGCAAATAAGTTCAAAATAGCAGCGATAATGTAATCAGGGAGTTGGCTCCAATACTTGTTAATTAGTTCCCAGCACTGAGTGTCGGAGAAAGACGCGCTCTGCTCCCAAGGTTCTGAATAATAACACACCAAGAACAGCTAAGATCTACGAGGCATGTTTGTATCTAGATGCATGTACGTGCTTGCGGGGCCATGCATAATGTGTAAGAGCAGGAGAGAAAGAGGGCGAAGACAGAGAGTGCGTTGTTGTTGCAGTGTTAGCGCAACTGATTCATTAGCAAATAATCCCCGCTGGGATGTAGACAAAGACGCTGCTGGTGTTAAAAGTGTCTTGTTGTAGATGTTTAGCATCCTGTCCGGAAAAAAAGACTGCACTATACATCAGGATTTGCTTTGAACCCATTACCAGCAAGGAGGAAAATAAATAAATTACAAACAAACAAACGTAGCCTGTGAAAAAAGTTCAGGAATTAGGGGCAGCTAATTGACTATCAGGGAAAGGAATGTGAGTCAGGCGAGCTTCCAGCCGCTGCAACAACTGCTTTGTGGTTGCTACTACAATCACGTTTTATTTCATTCAAAAGTTTGCCTCGAGTTTAGCAACAGAGTCGCACTCTTGTGGAGAAAAATACTGATTAAATGTAAGAGTAGGAGAAAAATAGATAGCAAATCACTACACAGCCTCCGCTGTTCCGGCGTGTAATGACATTTTAGATACATTCCCCGATTTTTCTTCAGTGTCAATGATGAACAACAATTTGGTTTCTTGTAATTTGACAATATATCACTGGAGGAAAGACGCTGTCATGTCGACGATCGAACGTTAAGATGATGTTAATTTATTGCAGCAAAGTATTTTCAAATAAGAAACAAACAAACCCTCTATCATCTTCTGAGCTCTGCTCCAGGTCTGCAGCTGAGCACCACAAACTGACAATGACAATGGAGCTCATTCATGTTGGGATGTGCATGGCTGACCTGTGTACATGCATTTCAGTATGACCAGCGGCAGGAAGAGGATGTTGGACACAGCAGTCGGAAGCAGAACGAAAGTCCAAACACACAGTGGTTGGTGACAATGGTGCCATCAAACAACACGTAAGTGGAAACTGGAAAATGACAATGACTCATCTGGATGTAAAAATTGAGGGTTATTTCTTTCTCTCAAGGAGACATGATGTACCTTTTCAATTATTGCGCTCTACTCAAACAAGACGGATAAAAAAAAAGAAATGATCACAGTACCCAGTGGCCACAAACAAACAAGCAGAAAATGTACTCCAGTGGTTCCATGGGTAACATAAAGAGACGGGAAATCCCAGTGCAAAACACAGGTACACAACCGTGTAAAAAAAAAAGAAGCAAACAGCTAAACTTTGGATGGAAACTTTCATGATGTGAACATGAAAGCAGTGCTCCACTTAAGGTTAGAAGATTGGATAAAATGCGTCCTTTGTCCACAAAGGAGAAAGAAAAAAGTGAAACACCAAAGCAAGAACAAATAAAAAGAACAAACAAAGTATTCTCATCTGTCTCACAAGGCAGCTGCTGAGCCTTTGATGAAAATAAAATAAAAAACCATCAGCTGAGACGTCTGTCCGTCCGCCTCCTGCCAATCTCTGTGGGGGATCCTGATACATCTTGTGTTTTGCTCCTCTGCATTTTACAATTTCATCAGCCTCAGTTTTATGGCAGCAGGACGTGTGAGTGGTAAAATAAGTAGGAAATCACCCAGACAAAGAGATGCAGATGCAGAACTGGCAGGCAGAGAAGTTCAGGGGGAAACTCCCACTGTCAACACTGTTAAATGTGAACACAAAAGGGCAAGAAGGTGACATTTGTCCAAAACTTTGTGTCATGTAGGCTAGAGATCATTGACTGTCTCGCCAAGGGGCGGGGCTAAATGCACAAGAGTGTTTATTTGCGACTTAGGGAGCAAATTAGGATGCGGGACGCTGCGTGACCTTCATATTGACTGATAACACAGAGAGGATTTGGGAGGACTTCCATGGTTGGTATAATCCATATTATTATTCAGGTTCTCACACAACGGCACGAGAGGGAAAGCCGTGGCTGTGACAGATCAGTCGATGGAGGCGGGAGTGCGACTCGCCGTGAACTGGATCCAAATCTATAACATTTGGAATGGGAGCGCGTCGTCGTTCTCGCTGTTGTTTTTGAAATCACAAAAGGCCAGCCCAGCCAAAAACGCATGAGAAAGACTGTGTGCTTTTATTTTTGGCACTGAATACTGAAAGCAGATGGAAAAGGGGTAGGACTAGAAGAGTAACTCACAACTACTTCCTATTTCTTTTAAACATGTTTAATTATAAAGTTGAAGTATTGTTTTTTATTGTTATTTGTTTGCATTTGGTTATTGTTCTTTTTTGCTGATGATGTTGTTTTGTTTGTGTCTGGAGGTAAATCCAAATAGTGCCTCAATTCTATTTTTTTGTTTTTAACATGTTTAATAAACTCTGCACAGTGAAAACTGAACTGTGAGTGGATGCAGAGGGAGCGGAGAGAAGTTTTTCCATCATGACGCCGTCCTGTCGAGATCAAACTGTGTGCTGAAGTCGCGACATCTGGCTCAGCGCCTTACAAAGCTGATGGATCAACACGCGGCCGCCCCGACATATGAAACCCATTTATTTCAACGACTGTCTGGCGTCGAGTGCGCACACGCACAAAACCTGTTGGCAGCGCAGCTTAAAGCGCGGAGGCATTTCTATATCCAAGGCGGTCGCGCGGCGACAGAGATGAGCTCGCAGGGCCGATCCATAATCATTAAGGGGCAGGAGCGGAGACGGCGGCGGGGAGAAAGAGCTGTCAGCGAGGGTGTAACAAAATTGGGCCGCGCGTGATTCATCTGCGGCGGTGGCGGCTCCTCACCCACCCACCCACCCACCTCACCCTCCCCGACAGTTGGTGCTCCTCCTCAACCTCTGCTCCCTTATTTTCTCCGCCTCTTCATTCCCCAATCGCTATTTTTCCACGGTGCGTGTCTGAAATATCCCGCCGGTGATTCAGCCGCTCTGCATCGAACTTGCATCTCGTGCATCTGGTGCCGACCGCAGACAGACGCAGGCAGGCCGTGCATTTCACGTCCAGGCCTTCAGTGACAGCGTACCTGGTCTTGCCTAAATTAATACAGCTCATAATAGCACCAGTACTGTCAAAACTCAAAAAAGAAATGGCAGGATTTTTGGAGCGTGGGTCAACAAAGTTTTGATAACTCCAGTAAAAGTCCACTATGTGAGCTGAAGGTTCACTGATAAACTGCAAGATGTTGCCGTTTCATTTAAGACACCAACGAGACAATAAGGAAAGAAACTATTCATTGAAAATAAAAGTAAACAGATTATTAACAGCAGAACAATAACGCGCCACATTAGGTTCCTCGCAAGACGTCAGGCCGGCTAGATGGCCTTGGCATCGCAGCCTTAAGATCTGATTGGCTGTTGCAACTGACTATGATCAGTTTCACTTAAAGCGCAACCAAGTGGGTGATGTGACATGAAGAAAACAAAAAGAAAAAAAAAGTAACTTTTCTAAGTATATTTCCACCAGCAGAGAAGACCTTGCTGGCCCGACGGCTCACCGCTGCTATAATCTGAAGCCACCGTTCAAAGACAACCCACATTTTTTAATTAGTAATTAACGAGGCCGGATGATTGTTCCCGCGCTGCAGTTACTCGCCGGGGTTGTTGATGCCGCTGCTGTTCCTGCCGGGTGCTTTTACCTCCTCTTCACTCTGGAGAAGCTGCTTCTCAGCGAGACACGGCGGCGGCGGCTAAGCTGCTTTGAAGGCGTCACTCCGATGTCCCCCGAGTCTTAAAAACACGCCACCTCCGCGGCCCTCGAGGCCGGCGCTCGCCGTCCCTTCAATTTATTGCGGCTCAGGTGTGAAAGTGGCCGCAGCTGCGAGGAATCAGTGTGATTGACTCGCCACGAGCGCACGCCCGCTTGGGAGGCGATTGGAGACGCGGCTGCAGACCACCACCTTGCTTTTTTTCTTGCTTTAGAAGGATTCCACCAACTATTTAAAGGCACTCGCTGCTCCTGAACCAGTGTGGAGGCTTGTGGGTCGTGATCAGGTCAGCTGACTGGCGGTGGTGGAGCCAGAAAGGTTTCCTTGGAGTGAAATCATGACTCACATTGGTGGCAACTATAAGTAGATACCTGAAATGTCGACATGCCTGTTGTATTAGTCGAATGGTAAAATCTAGGCCAATCATCAATTTAGAAATATATTATACATATTAAATACAAGGCCATTGGTCAAATTATCCCCCCAGCACTGGCAACCATGTAGCTCCGCCAATTCTGACTACCACGTGACTCCACCACCTGAACCACGGTGATTATTCTCTGAGAAAAAAAAGGCTCAATTTACTTAGTTTCTATCCTTTGTTCCTTTGTCCTTTAGTGTCAGGGTGGGTATATGTTCAGTGATCGCGTCCATAGACTTGCCTGGTTCGTAAAAAAAAGACAATATGCCTCGTTCCTCGTCGGAAATTAGTTTGACTGACACCAAGGACGGAGTCGGCAAACCAAAAGTAAGCTAAACATCCATCAGACCGGCCGAGCTATGAAAAGATATCTGCTTGAAAACATCCATCCAGTGTTAACTCCCTTTTTCCACATTCCGCCCTCTCTCTCACGCAACACACACACACACACTCACACACACATACACACACCCTCCTCCCTCCCCTCATATCTCTCTCCATCCTGCACTCCATCTCTCCTCCTCCTTCCTTCCTCTCGCTGGGCTCGGGGACAGCAGAGTGACTTTGAAGTCGCGCTGCTTCAGGAGGAGAGAGAGTCGCTCCCGCTAATTAGTTGTCCTTATCCCAACAGCAGCAGCAGCAGCAGCAGCAGCAGCAGCAGCCACCGCCAGCTCGCTGGCTCAAAGGGGGGTGGGGGTGCATGCAGGAAGGCAGGCAGACCCGGCATCAACGGCAGCAACCCGACTTCTGTATGCTGCTGATACCCTCCACCCTCAGCTGGTCGCCAGTGCTGGGGGCGAGCGGCCGTTTAACTCACCCCAAGACTAAACTGCAGATTAGAGGAGCTGCACCGCTCAGCATCATGGACAGCAGGTGATGTGAAATAGGGTCTGGTGACACCCGCTGCTCTCAGGGGGTTTGGGGTGGTCTTTCTGGACAGTGGTTTACTGCAGGGTGCTCCGAGGATGTGGTCTGCATTAGTTTGTCCTTCAGGTGACAGTGCAATGAGAGCGATAATAAAAATGAATAATGAGAAATTAGTCGAGAGACTCCACGAGAGCAACTCGGGCAAATATGAAAACCAGACTCAGAATGGAGCAGCAACAAAGCTGTTTGAGCTGTGGATTTAAAAACTGTTGACGGATGATTTTCTACCAAATGTTTGAGATTTCACTCGGCCGCTGCGGTGAGTGGCAGCTAAAGGCAGCTCAAGTTATTTACACCTCATTATATATACACGCTCTGTGATGCTTTCACCAGTTACCTCAACAATAGCACAGTTCTCACACATTTTATTTTTCAGGAAGTTCTGTCACTCATCTGCCTCCAGTTGTTTGAAATGCAACACTTAGAGATTTGTTTTGTATGTGAGCGGTGAAAAATAGGAAAGTGTTGAGTCCAGACATTCTAAGCAGGGTATATAGAACTTTTCTGGTTTTAATTCACCAGCAGTGAAGTGACTCTGGAGGACTCTCCCACCACTGGCCTGAACTGGGACAGTCTCCAGTTTACCCAGTAAGGGCACCATTAAAGTGGGTGGATGGATGCTTCTTTAGGATGCATTTCGTCTTAAGTACACAACTAGCTCATGTTAGTCTTTACCTAACAGATGTTCCTGAGCTTAATCCTTCTTGTAGTGTTGAAAAGACAATATTTAAACTCTGGCTGCTTCCCTGCAGGAAGTCATGTGCGAATGTCAGCTGAAGAACAAAGCCCAGACTCTCCTCGCAGGAGATACCAGTGGAGACGCAGTGTACCTACTAAGCCTTGTGAGTGTGCGTGTGTGTGTGTGTGTGTGTGTGTGTGTGTGTGTGTGTGTGTGTGTGTGTGTGTGTGTGTGTGTGTGTGTGTGTGTTATCCCATCTCTGCAGGGATCCTAGAGGCATGTCCACATCTCTCTCCCGGGCCTTGCTCTCTGTTGCTCTCTCTTCCTCCCTCCACCCTGAGGCCCAGAGGAGAGAGGAGGGGAGGTGGTGGTGGTGGTGGGGGAGGACGAGGACCGGCTGAGTCCCGGCAACATTAACTACTCCCCCGAGACGCGCACACACTCACACATGCAGCGTCGGCGCTGGGCTTGTTTCCGTATCGGATCGCCACGCTGCGTTGTGTTTGGCCTCAGTGCCAATGAGGGCTGACAACACTGTCATATGTGCACATACTGTGCGCGCCCTGTCTGTCGGGTTCTCTCTCGTCGGCGCACATGACAGGCAGCCGCCCTCTCGCTGACAGAGCAGCTTATTACTATTCCTCCAACTCCATCGGTATTTTTCTTTTTTAAAAAATAATGAAAGAAAACAAGCGAGGCCGCGCTCGCTCTTTGAAGTAGTCAAGGCTCATTCTGTGGTAACGAGCTGACAAGAAGTTTCGAAGACGAATTCATTATCCCGGACAATTTGGAGTCTTTCTGGTCAGCGGTGTCGCAGCCCGTGGGGGCCCGTGGACTGAAGGGTTCGACGGCAGTTGAGCAAAGTTCAACGCCGAAGCCAGGCAGACAGAAAAGGGATGATGTGCGTCACGGAGGGCTGTGTTGTGCACATGCATGTGAATGTGTGTGTGGGTGTGACAATTGTTCACACATTCTTGCAAACTCTTGTACGCGTGTGTTCGGCCTCTTTGTGCATATCTGGGAGCTTGCTCGTGCCAAGACACACACGCGCGCACACGCACACACACACACACACACACACACACACACACACACACACACACACACACACACACACACACACACACACACACCTGTCCAGGGGAGTCGGATTCTCCCCTAATGGCACCATGGGGACTGGGGGACATTAGCATATTAAAAGGTGACATTTCGCAGTCGAGCGCTGCCCGATCATTCTGACAGTCTGACAGTCGCACAGGAAGGCCGCAGAACAGACACATCAGACCGAGCGGCGGGGCACTATATGGAATAGTAATAGAAGACAGAAAAAGTGGCCGGATTTGAATAAGAATAGGCCGGGCCTACAGTGACATGGTCTTGCAATTGTGGCTTGATGTGGAAGTCCCGCTCGACAGAGTTGTCCGTCGTCTCAACTGCGAGAATTTCTCACTGCTTTCACAGTGGACGCTACTCTAAAGCGGGCTGAGCTGTAAATAGAGCTCAAAGGGAAAGTTCACTCAAAATCTGAACTGGGTCTCCGCTCACCATCGAGGTTGAAGCGGCTTGTGGCCCTGCAGAGGGAGAGGAGCTCCGTGGGCCCCGGGAACATGCTGCCTGCTGATCACTGAGAGACTCTCTGGCCTGTAATTGGTAGACTTGCTAACTGTTCTTATTTAGAGACACACTGAATAAAGGGCAGAGACTGGCAAGCTGCAGGAGGGCCGTCTCCACTCTGCTTTTAAAGAGTTATCAGCGGGAGAGGAAGAACTGGAGGCCAGAGGATCCTCGCTGCACACAAGCAGGGAGCTTTTCATGTTTTTAGCCGCTGCACAGAAAGTGACGGAGCGGGTCATTTGTGTCGAGCGGACCCATTATGCACCTCTGCCGATAGTGTCTGGCATATTTCTTAGCGATTCACATCATTTCAGTTCTATCCATGCCACAGTTTGTCTTCTAAAGAGCAGCTGAAACCTTTTGAGACAACTAAACACGAGCACTTCTCGCAGACGGTGCACGTTTTCGGGCTCAGCTCTGATCTCAATGCCAAGATTGAGGTTTTATTCACCGATACCGAGGGAGCATTAAAGACCGATTGTATTTTAAGCTGTATTTTAAAGTTCAGAGGGGTGTCAGAGAGCGCTGCTTTGCGTCTGGCAAAACTCTGAAACTTTGCAGAGTACAAAGCTCTCAGGCGTCCGCAATCACTTATTTTAAAAAGGTTGTCAAGTTATTGCGCAGGTCCTGATCGTACAGTTTTATTGGTAGGAGCTGACACTAACAGTCACTGAGGTGCTTTGGGCCTGCCAAAGTCTGTTTTTTTTGGCCTTTAATTGCAACAAAGCAACTGATCTTTAACTGGCTTTTGTTACAGAACCAGCAAACGTCATTGAAAAGAAACCGAATAGACAGTTTGTTTTCGCTATAATATTCTCAGTAAGGCAGCTTTAGTTTCTCACTTGAAAGCCATAAGTTTGAGGTTGATCAATCTCATTATAAGTATCCGCAAGAATATCACATGACCTCAACTATGCCTTAAAATGCCAAGAGGAACTTTCCCCCCCAATTTTAGCCATTCAACAACAAAAAAACTGTCTTTTATTAGATTCACTCTATTGGCAGGCTGACTCGTAACTCTTCACCAATCACAGGAGCGCGTCCACTGAGCGTGACAATGGCTGAGTGCAGTAATTGGCCGTGAAGTGCAGCTTCAGCAGAAGCCTCGGCCCTGTCGGAGGACTGTCAGCGGTTGGCATCTCTCTGCGATTACTTCCCCCTGCAGGACAACCCGATGTGAAACACCTGGGTCAGGACATTATCCAGCACCATTCCCCTCTGCTGTCACTTGTTACAACGCTCCCAGCAGCTACTTCTGCTACTTCTAATAATACTGCTGTCAGCGCCGAGGAAACAGGAGTGACTTGTCATAGGAGCGCCCGTAGAGCCAGAGTGGAGATGGAGCGAGAGTGTCTTCAAGAGTGAACCAGTCGAGATTGAGCAGAAGTCTGGGAGACGCAAGCGGGAAGATTAATACCGACTGATATCAAACAGCAACATCCAAGAAAAGAGACAGAGAGCGGGAGAAGAAAAAAAGAGAGAGTCTCATCCAAAGTTGAATGATGCCGCAGTTGGAAATGATGCAAAGCAGAGGGCTGCTCTGTCTGCAGATAACCTGAGCTCCAAGCAACCCTCCTCCATCCACCCCACTCCCCTCCTCCAGCTTTCCAGCAAACTAATAACACAAAGCTCTTCTCCCAGTGTGAGTCCCCAGAAAGGCAATTTTTTTTGGGGGCTTTAACTTTTTGTCGTGCTCATGCTTCTCAGTTTTTTTACGACGCTTCCATCAATACAAGGGCCAATTTAGCGGCAAAGCCCAATTTAAAGCAGTCGCAGAAAAGAGCAAAGCCCACGGGATGGAGCAAGGGAGGAAAAAGACTTTCAAAAGAGGCCTTGTTGAAAACTGCAAAATTATAAACAAGATTGTTTCACCCAGAAGATTGTGAAGTGTTTTTGATTGAGGATAGAGTAATTAGAGTTGCTACTTTCTTGTTGTGTTTCTTGGGGCTCCTGGCTGGGGAACAGCCGTCTTCAGTTAGACATTTCCAAGAAGCAGAAAAACAGCCACTTCAAAGACTGGCTGTCATGAAGTAACACAGCAATTCAGCAATTCTATGTATTAATAATATCAGCTGGATCAGCTGTTGAAAGCTGTTGAGTTACCACTTACAAAAACTATACCAAGTGATATTTCACCTGATTAGAGCTTTTTCATATCAGGAATTTTGGCAATGCAGTTAAATGTTTTTCCTGCTTTCCAAACTTATTGTTCAGTTCCTCATTTTATGTCCAACATGATTCTATTTTATTGCATCGCACCTGGCACACCACAATGAACTTTCCCTAAATGGCTCTTATCCAATAAATGAATAATTACTCTAATAAATCCATCTGATGAAGAGTTTGGAAACGAGTTTGGTGACTTGGAGGGAGATTTGGCAAAGTACTGGTCTTTCACATTTAAATGGACTGAAAAGAAGCAAACCACAATATAATGTGATATGCAACGCAACTCCATGAAAACATATTGTTCACAGAAAAAATGGTTCAGCAACATTTCTCTGTTCAAATTCTAATGTGAAAACATCATCTAGTCCTGATAAAGTTTCTGCTAAAGAAGCTTCCAAGCTAATCTTGTTAGCAACCTGTGTTCACAACTTATAGAAGCTTCTTATTCTGTGGTTTATCAGAGCAGCTTGCAGCAGTTGCTTCTTTCCCATGTACCTTACACCTCTTTATTCAAGACAGAAACTGAATCCAATGGAATTTTAAAACCAGTTTAAAATGCAGTCTATTAGAGGTTGGCATGGTGAATGAGTCTGATATTTGAGCTGAAGTCAGAGCAATCCATCTGTCTTGGAAGATTATTTTACTGCTTCACCTCAGGTGCTAGACACAGGAATCAAAATTCTCTTTTCATGCAAAATTTAAAACAGTGGATGGTTAAAGGGAGAACCTCAGCAAATGAAAGCATTTAAAGCTGCGCACGTACCTTCATTAGTACTGACTCGCTTAGTTTCTCCCGGTTGACAATCTTTATGGCAACTTTCTGGCATGTTACACAGTGGACTCCCAGCTTGACCAACCCTGCAAAGAGAGACAGAACAAACATACTTTATTAGATCAAATAGAACACTTTTTTTTCCACCTGTGTCAAATTTACGATACACATGAATAGCACTGTACATGACTTTGCCTAAAGCACAGAGGCTAGGCAGACTCAGGCCAAGTCTTCTCAGTTACGGAAGTTTTCGAGAAAGAAGGAGTGGACAGTTCTTCAAACAAACTGGCCCTCTGGCTCTTGTTTCATGGAGTGGAGGCAGTAAACGTTATTGATTTCTACAGCTGTGATGCAGTTATGTTAAGTGCACTGACAGAGGTGCTGAAAACGCAACAATAACAAAAACAGTCACCACTTTGTCAGGTGCTGACTGAAACTTAAAGTGCATTCACACCAGGCAACACCAGGACCTCAGAAAACCTGACAGAGGAGAAAGAGAGGAGCGTGAAGACTCCGCTGGTCCTGGCACTGTTGCAGGAGGTATGGCACGGCTCATGCACGAGCACAAGCACGTTCACGTACACAACGTGGACATGTCCTGCAAAGTACAACATGCGAAACTGCGAGGTGCACAATCATTTTCAATCAAGCAACAACTTTAAAATGAATCCAAGAGCTGTACAGTCACCCATGTGAGATTGTGTTTTCAGCGGCGTTGCAGCAAAAGTCAATGATGTTGAGTCGCACATGTAGTATGGATGGAGTTGGTGTAGGACTGCATTTGACTGCAGACCACTACCAGTGCAATAGGTAGTAGGTCAACGAAACCACTGGGCCTCATGTGGGAGTGCCATTAGTGTTGTTCAGTCTTAATGTTGAGACTCTGGAAGAATAAACGACTGATGTCGAAAACCAAGAAAACATAAACACTGGTTTTGTTTTTGTTTTTTTTAAAGGGAACCAGAGCAACACTGAAGCTCTACAACAGATTTGACGGTTTGTTTCATCGTCAGACTCAATTCCACTGAGGTTTACTTCACACACAGTCTCCATTAGCGGTAGAAACAACCCACAAGTTAGAAATCCCATAATTCGCTGTAGCGTCACAGACACATCTCGTCTGCTTGGCCAGGGAGAACATCCCCTGGTATCCTTACTTAAATGATCAGTGAGAAACAATGTGGTAAGCAAGCAAACACCAACCCAACCAGTCACACCTGCAGTGGAACAAAGCTGTGTGCACGTGAGTGTTTGATTCAGTGACAACAAGGGCAATGAATTTCTTGCTTGTGAACTCTGCACTGGATTCGCAATACTTGCATCTGATCACATGAAATGGAAAACATACAAATTTTGTCTCTTTATTCTTGATTTCCCAGTTGGCACCTTGGCTCATGAGGAGTTTGCAGATGACAGAGAAGGATTTTTGTGAACTTCATCACTTTCAGTCTCTGAGGGTTGGCGCACTGAAATTACATATATTGAAGTGAAATGAAGCAAATGTTTTAATTTCTTGCCATTCTGATGCTGGCTGAGATGAAACTGTGCGGCTGGGTCCTAAAAGTTGTCCTAAAACAAAAACATGCCTAATGTAAAGCATATGGTGGTGGTGTGTGATTGTGTGGTAAAAGGCTGAACGTGAACATGGTCTTCTGGCCAGCAGTCCAAGTTTTTTACATTCTCACAAAAAGAGGTTTCTTGATGAACTAGAAACTGAATCAATGAGCTTAGAAACAGTCAAACTGATTCAGAAAATTGAAGTAAGTGAGCAAAACTAGAAAAAGAACAGTGAGCATGAGTGGAGGCCTGGTCTGGTAGTTATGGACACAATGGCCAGATTTTCCTTCTGGGTTCACTGGGTTGAAATGCATCAGGGATTCTGTCCCTGACTTGCCTTGAATCACAGTGTCTGCTTGATAACGTCGATTAAATTTGACTCCAGCCAGCAACATAATTTTGTCAATTTTGTCCAAATGCACAATGAGTTTGTGTTGTGCTTGTTGGAGGAAGTTGAAAATACGCTACAAAATGCATAATGGAAAGAGCAGACAGGCAGCTGAAAAGGTGAGAATTAAGAGATGAAAGGTCTGATTAATGCAGGTTCTTGAATCAAGTCAACAAACTCTATGGCCCTCAGCGTTATTATAATCAATCCAGACTTGGACTCCACAAGGTATAATATATTTGGAGAAAGGCACTGACTTACAGGGCTGCAGAGAATTGTGAACCATCTAATTGCATTATTTTAATAAAAATATGCTGTGAAATAAAGTGGACTAGACTGAGGCATGAAACTCTGAGGAACGGCGGTTATGAGAAGAAGCAAAACGTAAAGAGTGTGTGAAATATTTTCACAAATGAAAAAGAAGGAGCCAAAATAGGAAAAGCGTTGTATTCAGATGACAGGTCCAGAGATAATAAAGCAATAATTGAGGCCGGTGTGTGGGAGCTCCAGCTTCAGGGTTACGTGGCGACAGGAGCGGAGAGAGAGAAGGGCTGGAGTGAAGAGAGGAGGCGTGGGAGGGATGCGGACCGATGGAGAGAGAGACATTAGAGATATTGGAAGGGGGGATGATAACGGTTCACGAAGGAAGATAAAGAAAAAGTCAGGGAAGGAAATGAAGCAGTTTAGCATGAGGGCAACGCCAGACAGACCCATTAGCCCACTGATGGTAATCATATGTTAATGGCTGCGGCACCCGAAGCTCGTAAGTTACGATAAACACATTAAAGAGAAAACATCGCCTCACAAAAACACGTGAAAAGTTAACAGGATTACTTTGCTCCTGATCCGTCTTCATTAGTCGCCTGTGTGTTTGTGAGCGGAGGGCACATTAACGAGGAACGAGCGAGGGAAGACGGCGCTCTGCGCCACTTTTACAGCGGTTTGGTCTGTTTGCACGTTGAAATGAACTCCTGGAATGGAAGTTCAGTACATAATACTAAATGGACGTAAGGCAAGGACCCCTCTTAGAATGACTAAAGCCTGAGTAATGAAATAATGGTCACAGCAAGCACACACACACACACACACACACACACACACACACACACACACACACCACAGTGTGCCCTTCTACATTAAAAAATGTGTAAGCAAGAGATAAAAGCTTTCTGTTGCACAGCACTGATGTATATTTGCTTTTAAGGGGTCGCAAGCTGTCCTGTTGTAATTGTGTTTAGCTTTATAATAACAAGCAAATGTATCTGCGATGTCAGGACGTACTAACAGACAGTGCAAGCTCGCAGCAAAACAGGAGAGCTGGTTAACGTATGAACTGACAGCCAGAGTCACGTCTACGTCATAGAATCCCTTCCTGGCCTCAACATTGAAACAGCTGTGTGTCTGAAGGACAAGTGAAACCTAATGGTCGAATGTCTCCATTTTAAAGGAACTTTTGGCATGAAAAGACACAGATATATCCAATTAATAAAATAAAATCACTACATATCTATAGCTGGTATGCTCTCCATGCTATATAAATAAAGTTTATTATTATTATTATATACTAAAATAAGCATTTCCAATTGCAAGGAGGCAGCCATAATTTGCCACTATGTGATCTACGGTAGTCCAGAATCTTGATCTCAGTTTTGGTCTTGGTTGGTCTAAGAAGCAGATCTGAGAACAGGGATTAAAATAAACATTGCTTGCAATACACTTTCTTAAAATTAGATGCAACACACAATTTTGCACACCAGGCCCTTTACCATATGAGAGATACTGTCATCAACCTCGAAAACTTAAAAAACTTTGACTTTTCTGTACTTGTGGCCTCCGACACCCTCTCATGGAAACCGCTGCGAAGTTCCTGCGTATACATTCTGCAGTGAGCTCGAGCTGGAGGAGCGGAGTGGGAGGAGAGTGTTTTCCGGAGATACCCTGGAAGATACGGGGGACGGGGGTGGAAGGGGGTTTCATCTGGATCCGACTGGGCTGAGCAGGTAGACTGTCTTTGAACATAGCTTCAAACATCAGGCTTTGAATGGGAGCACAAAGGATCAGAGCCTCACGCAGGGAATACTGAGGAGATTACCACTACAGATGCCAGTGTCTGTGTGTCACCATGTGTGTGTGTGAGAGCACTCGCTCTGTCTGTTGCATTGAGCTATCACCCCCTGCACCCCTCCAACCACCACCACTACCCTCAGAAATAGATAAATAAACAGACTATAAACACAGCTATTTTACAGTCATTTCAGGGCCTCGGTGAGTCTCTGCCCAGGTGTGGGTGTGGTGTCTCTGCACAGGTGTGGAGTCTCTGCCCAGGTGTGGGTGTGGTGTCTCTGCCCAGGTGTGTTGTCTCTGTCCAGGTGTGTTATCTCTGTCCAGGTGTGTTGTCTCTGTCCAGGTGTGTTGTCTCTGCCCAGGTGTGTTGTCTCTGCCCAGGTGTGTTATCTCTGTCCAGGTGTGTTATCTCTGCCCAGGTGTGTTATCTCTGCCCAGGTGTGTTGTCTCTGCCCAGGTGTGTTGTCTCTGCCCAGGTGTGGAGTCTCTGCAGGTGTCAGTGGATCCAGTGTTGTGCGCTTCCTCTCTCTCGGGAGGAGGGCAGCACTTTGTGAGGATCTGGGTTATTTGTTAAATGGCTCTGGGTGACACATGCCCACCGGTCTAGTCGCAAACTCTACACTTACGCTCCTTTTTCTCAAACGTAAATGGACAAAAGCGGGCAGTTTGCGACGTCACTGAACCAGCCGGCGCATCGATCTCGGCCCTCCCTCGCCCTCCTCCCCCAATCAATAGCATCAAAAGCTCTCGCTTTCACAACAATGTCGGAGTAACGACACGGACCGGGGACTTATGGGCTGGGGAGGCCACCATTGACTGACCCCGGGCCTCCGTCCCGCCTCTGAACTCTTTACTTTCAGTGACGTCCTGTGATTAATGAGCTAATGTGGAGGACCCGCTGCAGGGTAAAAACGCGAAATGAGAACTTTGGTCCATGACTCAGTGAGCATCGGAGTGAAGCAGCGTTTTTCCTCGCCTCGCACAAAGCCGCTGGATTGCTCAGAAGTCCTGGTTTCAATCATTCTCCCGCTGGTTTGGCCAGACCAGGGGTGAATACCAAAGTGTCTGAGTGAGTAGCTGGGCCTGATTGCACCCCCATGGCAGCCATTCAGAACAAGCAGGTCGGAAATTGAGGATCGGAAAAAAATGTCAAGGCTGGAATAAGGTAGAACGGGGGTGAATTAAACACTTGGACATTTGGTCAACAGTGGCTGCAGAGATGTGCAACCTCACTAATAAAGAATACCCTGGCCTCTTCAAAGCTAATTGATAAAATAATTAACTTTCTGTTGTTGACTTTTTGGTTGTGCTTCAGGGCACCACAGATGAAAGTGGGGGGGCACCTCTAGTGGATGCCTGGCTAATTTAAAACAGAGGGGGGGGCATTTTGTTCTGAACAATATTGGCTTCAAGCAAAAAGTTGGGTTTTAAAGAATATTTGTGATCAGGCAACACTTTGACATCTGCTGTTTCATCGTTTGGCAATGCTGAATGAAAGCCAGGCTTTATTCCCAGCCCACATGCCAATAACGTGGAATAAAGTGAAAACATCTGGAACCCTGTGGCTTACCAAAAGATTCTGCGCAGGCGGAGTTAATCAGAACAAGCTCTGGTAGAATATAAATTACGAGCTGTATATTGCAATTTATTTAAATCCTTTGACTTGATATGAAATCCCAGCAGGGCGGCACTGACTGGCATCTTTATGTTCTACTTTCCCACTGAGCTGTCTGGTCTTGCAGAAATACCACCCTCACCCCCCTCCCCACAACCCTACCCCCAAAAAAACCCTCACCCATGCTGAGACTAACACTGTCTCCCTCTGTGATCATTTGTAAAAGGTCCTCCTGCTCCAGTTTCCAGAGGATGCCAATAAGTGGTTGATTTCAGACCGGCTGTGCTGACCCATCCAGGGAGTAGCGGGAGAGATTCGCCTGCCATCGATCCGAGACACAGGGAACGAAGGTGAGGCAGGGAGAGGGGGACCGGAATACTCCACTTGAGCTTATTTAGGATTCCCAATTTTCACACAGCACCACAGGGCCGCACACGCACACACACACACACACACACACACACGGGCACTTTCCGCCTTATTTTCCTCACAGCGCTGGCATCCATGCGGCTAAAGATCATTACTGGATAGCTTAATTTCCATCTGGAGGCGAGAGGAGGGAGAAGGATGAAAACAAGACGTCTCCACTCAAACGCACCTCTCTCGCTCTCAAACTTGATCTCGCCGGCAGATGGTAGTAGCTTAGGCGGGCTTAGCTCCCTTTTCCCCGAGGTGCTGGCTCTGAGAAGCTGGTTGCCCTAAGGCACAGATCTGTGAGCCGCTTCCCACTTCAGCTCTCTAACTTTTGAATGCCGCACGTGGGGGGCTGTAGCTGCGCCTTGGGATCGGGCTTTGAAAGGAAACACAATGTGTTATTGGGGCTGATACCTGGAGCTTCTCCTGGCTCTATCCAGAGGCCATGCACCAGGTCCTGGGAATCCATCCCACTGGGCAAAGAGGAGGAGACATTCTAGTGTCAGAGGTACCAAAAAAAGAGGCCACCAGCAACATGAATCAATTAATTGTTACTTCAAAGAAGTCTTCTTCAGAGATCTCGGTCCATGTTGACACGACAGCAACAGTCAGTTGCTGCAAATTTGTCAGCTGCCACATGGTGACCAATGAGGTCATCTGAGTCCACTTACCCACACTGATGGAAGTATCAGCAGTCATCAGAAGATGTTTTACTGTGATGGACATGACCAGAAAACTCAGCTAGGCTGTAGCATGACATTAATGGCAGACGACTTGTACCTAATAAAGTGATTCATATCCAGCTACACAACGGATGTTCTCTCTCTCTAAAAACCCTTGAGGCGTCTGCGACAGAAAATCCCAGTATAGATCGGCAGATTGTGAAACACTCGGACCAGCCCGACTGGCAACAACAACCAAGCCACGTTCACAGTCACCTAAACCCCCCCCCCTCTTGCCCATTGAGGTGCTCACATTGACTTTGGTCTTCGCCACGCCCACATACCTGAATGCATCGAGCGGTTGCCATGCCATTGGCCAATTAGCTAATCCAGTTAACAAGCAATTGAACATTTTACCTGATAAAGTGGGCGTGGAGTGTGCGTGTAAGATTAGAGTGCAAATACCACAGAAGGAGTGCAACAGCCGAGGTGACAAAACACCAAGTGAATTAAACAAAGTCCATGCGCTGAAGTATTAGTCACACGAAGCAAGAAACTCAGCAAAAAACTTTGGTTCCCAATAACTTTCTGCATTCCCTCCCTCCCATGTTTTGCCCTAATTGTGCCATCTCGCCCCTTCCCTCTGTTCATCCTCTCATCTACCCGGGAAGAGCAGAACACACCAGCAGAGAGCTGTTGAGTCATACAGTGTAGGAGGGAGAGAGCGCGTGGAAGATCAAACAATGCGCACTCGCGACTCAATGATTGCACTCGCTCTCTCCTCTAGTGCTGCGTTCCCTCCTCCTTCATTCAGTAAAGCCGCGCATACCCTGAGCTTCCGCCGCTCCTTCCGAGACTCTTCTTTTACATTTTCACTCAGCCGTGACGTTAGCATGCCCGGCCCGAATTCCCCTGCAGCCATCACCACCAGAGCAACAGAAGCAACATCAGCAAGCGAGAGAGGCCTCAACCAACAACACAGCTTCAAAAGCAGGAAGAGCGTTTCAGCCCCGGAGTGCTGAGGGGAGGAGGGAGGCGCACTGACGCATGCATACAGAAAACTGTTTATTTGGCTACGTGAACCGAAGGCTTTTTCCGCACCCACTAACACATAAGTGGAATTATTTATTTTCATTTTTGATTGAAAAAAAAAAAAAGCAAGGGTTTGCTGCTGTTAGCAACATTTTAAAAAATATTTCCTTATTCTCTCAGAGTCTAGAACTAAATTTTATTTTTATCAAATAAGCATTGAGACATAACAGAGAGAGGAAAAATGTCAGCGTGTCTGAAGTCCTCAGCCTTGGAGTTCAAACGCTGAGGGACCCTGAGTGCAAAATCCCTTCCTGCTTTTGTCTTGAGATACAAAGACAGCCGGCAGGGACAAGTCTGACACTTTGGTACAGAGCCAAGGATCAGACAGAGTCAATGTGCTCTAAAGGTGATCAGACCAGTCAACCAACAATGTGATCTGACCAGTTCCTCCCGACAGGGATTGTAAATCAAAAGACGGTAGCGCTGCAAAGGCAGACGATGGAAAACAGCACTGATGGGATGAAGAACAGACACATCTCCGTTTTTCCTGACACAGGCAGAAGCACTTTAATGTGACATTTAAACCATCCAGTGAAAATTCAATGACTCTTAATTTGTTTGTATCCACTG
The DNA here is from genome assembly GCA_009823395.1 of Thamnaconus septentrionalis. Taxonomy (NCBI): domain Eukaryota; kingdom Metazoa; phylum Chordata; class Actinopteri; order Tetraodontiformes; family Monacanthidae; genus Thamnaconus; species Thamnaconus septentrionalis. The sequence goes on from CM020513.1 coordinate 14,672,506, forward strand.
AAGACATACACAACAGTTACATGTAGTTACATTTGTTAAGTCATTTCATAAATTATGTAACAAATGACGTAACAATAAAAATTCATTTAAAATACATATGAAGTGCATTTCATTTATACTGAAAGTACATTACTGTAAATGCACACATGCAAAGTGTAGAGGTAAGGCTCTCATCAAATCAACGAACCTCAAGCTAAAACAGGAACATGAGTTTGGTGAGGCTCCATTGTTACACTGTGAAACACTGGATCAGACGCAGCAGCAACACAGGGACCCGGTCGCCATTTGATTGGCAGATCTCACGGAGCGCCCACCCATTTCAGTACCGGTCTGATTTTCATGCAAATGCATGCAGGGATATGTTCTCGAAAGCTCATCACCTGCGCAGACGATTTACACACTTTGTTCTCACAGCCAGAGGAAACTTACACATGGCTGCACAGCAGAAAATGGCTTTGAATATTCACCCACTGCACCAGCAGTGAATGATGACTCGCTGGAAACATCTGCCACACGAAGCAAAACACTTGAATTGAAAGTTGAAAGTTAACAAGATCACAGTTTTTCTGAACTTAATCCAGTTCATGTGTGAATTTGAAGAACTCTACAGAAACCTTTTTTGAGTGAAGGATGCCTGAGTGAGCTCACTGAACTTGGAGAAATAAGAAGGAATCAAGAAAACTGACACACAGACATTTACAACCTGATGTCTAAACCTTATTACTAATAATAACTCAAAAACACCAGTCGGGACGAGAGGCTGGCAGATGACTGTTATGCCAGCTCAGTAAATAAATCACTTTCAGCATCCAACCAACATCAATAACAGCAGTAACAGCACGACTTGGGACATAAGCCCAAAACACAGCAGTGCTGCAGCAGCACAACACATCAAATGAGAAGTGCAATCAACTGCCACCCCTAACACACACACACACACACACACACACAGTGGTAGCAGCCTGGGATTCTGCTTCCACTCTGGTCCACTGATGTACAGAGCAGCTATTAACCCAGGAAGAAAAACTTCACCAGTCGTGACGAATCGCCCTGGAAATGCCACAGTAGCATGAAGTGGCTCGGTGCAGCATCGGTCTGGCTACCAGCTGGTGTGAGTGCACTCATAAAAAATAATGGAAGGGTCAGTTTGCTGCATGGTGGATGGAGCTGGTGCGACTTTTGGAAATATAAACACACTCACTGGTCACCATAGTGCTGGTACCAAATTCTCTGTAAACCCTCCAGGTGGTTGCACCAGAACATCCCAGTAGATCTGCAAGTCACTTAATACCAACCACACTCTGCTGCTCGGTTTGAACTTCAGCGAGTCGTCTATGGAGCCATGTGATTGGCTGATTAGCTAATTGCGTTGATGGGCACAGGATGGTAATAAATGTAGTTCCCTTCTGTCTGCTCTTCTTTACAAAAGCAGACACGAAAATGCAGCAAAAACGGCATCATCACCTCCATTATGTCTAAACACACAGAACATAGAAATCAATATATAATGTCTCTTGTTACTTCTAATCAACAACTGACATTTGTATATTTTTTAAGTAATAGCAACGGCAGAAATGCGAACAAAAACATTTTTTTTTCCAGTGCAACAGCGCTCCCTCTGGTGTGATAACGCCTCAGCAGCAGACAGTGGTTAGATCCTTTATGTCGAGAGGACGTTTTTGGGCAGAGACTGTGTCCCAGAGGGGAGGTCCGGCCCCCATTAAGCTGATCACAAGCAGCGATATCTCCACTGAATCTCTCCGCTAAGATGTCTTCGCAGATATGAAAAGTTCCACTCCAAATTCTGGCCTGATGTGACTCGAGCTCGGGCCGCGGAAGCCGAGCGAGAGTGACGCTGTCGGAGGAATGTTCCGGCGCAGTCCCGAACGGGGACATCGGAGCAAACGCAAAAGGAGGGAAACGGCGGCGCGGAAAAACGGTCGCGATGGGACGTGAAGGTGGAAATGATGCAGGAAATACTGATGAGGACAAATAAAAAATGGGTGTAGTGTGAAAAAAAGAAAACACAGAGAGAAATCGGGGCCGGGGAGGGCGGGGCACCGAGATTCTGATCTATTTTTAATGCCTCTGACTGGGGATCAGCAAAAGGAATGTATAATTACAGCCCCATGAATAATGCAAACAGGCTTCTTTTAATTAGCCACAGCAGGACCCGACGCTGCAGACGGGACAAAAAAACACGCGCACGTGTGTGTACACGCACGTCTACCTTCGCTGTGCGTCAGGTGGGACGTAGGTATGGGCTGCGGTGGGGAGCAGCCGCGTCGCTTCTGAGGCATGCGTGCCTGCATGCTAACCAGGTGGGGTGAGGTGGGGGGGGGGGGGTTAAAATACGAGGCCTCTGCTCGGACCTCAGCCCCCCGAGACGCCACTTCAAGTCCTGCTGCACGCTGTCTGTCTGCCTGTCGCGCATTGGACAACCTCCAATATCAGAGCGTGAATTATTGAGCGTCTGACTAGATAATATCTGAAACCTCGCCGCAAACCACATGAAAACCCGAGGACGGCGCCGTGGGGCCGGAGGCGAGGAGGAGAGAGAGCGAGAGAGCCGACGCTGCGAGGCAATTAATCAGACCTCGCTCGTCGACAATTTGGATTAATTCGTTCAAGTTGATCAACTTTGCTCGGCCTGCCCATGAAACGTCTTAATTATCCAGCTCGGATCAGGCCGGAAGAGACTCCTGCAACCTGAGCTCCTAATCAGCCCGTCGTAATGGCTCATGTTCTGCCGTACGTTGATTGAATACGGAGTCGTCGGAAAGCTCCTAAAAGAAATAAAAGCCTGTCTGACATCAATGGGGAAGGCAGGAAGTTGCCATCCAAGTTGAGGGAAACACATCAAGACCCCGGCAGGATGTGATCTGGTTGTTATCTGGCAACTTGGGCGTCTCCATCTTCAGAGCCTTCATTTGGAAGCTAATTTTGAGGCTGGCAAAGACGAGGCCTGAGTGCGAGAGAGGATATTGGATGTAATTCGACGTCTCACTCCATCTTCGTTTCTTGATTGGCGTTTAATTGGCGGCGAGAGCGCCACGTTCCCACTTTTTTGCCGGGGCCGGCGGGAGAGACAACAGCTTGAAGACATGGACTGAAAATGGGCCTCAGGAAGATGCCAGTTTGCGGTGTGCACACTCTCAACCTGCAGCTTCAAACGGTGGCAGGGCAAGGGCAAAAACAGCGGTGACCTCTCTCTGTTCGCTGGCTTATAAAGTTTCACAGATAAAACAAACCTTAAGCAAGTATTGACTTGACATCAAGACCCCTGGTGTTTAAAAAGAAACACAGCCAGTGAAGATCCCACTGCTACGCTTAGCGTGTGGATCTCGTACACAGGAAGGAGACACCGCTTGCCGTGTTTAGCGTCCCAACACACACTCACAACCTCGTCCCCCAAAAACAAACCAACAAAAAATATAATATTTCGTCTTTGTGCAGCCTTTTATTCTCCGCACGCAAAGAACAAACGCTGCACGGCAGAAAGGTCAAAGTGTCAAAGCTCCACCGTCCCTGCACAGTTCAGCAGGAAGCACCTGAGCAGATGTGTCAATTCTAAGTTCAGCTTTGTACGATAGCAACATTGTTTGTCTTCTTTCTCTTCTCTACTACAACTCCAGAATGGAAAGTCGGTGCTTTTTATATTGGTAAGAGCTTAACATACTGCCCATTAATACATTTATAATGGTGTAAACTCAAGTTACAATAAAAGTAATGTGATTTTCCTACCCTTATTATATATAATAGTAGTATATATTATATATATATAAGAATATAAATAGAGCGAGGGTCTTGCTCCTAATTGGCCGCCATTTCTAAAGGAAGCCTGCCTGACAGTGGCCTAAATACAAAACACGCGGTCAGATGGGCCTCCTCAGATACCAGGCTTCCTTCAATATTTTACATACTGAACCTTTAACACAAGTAATGAATATGAATTCATCTACCGACGTTCCTGCTCATTTGCGCAGCCTCTCTGGAGAGCCTGACCGACTTTATCATTTCCATTGCAGATCCATCCGACACTGACACACATTTTTGAATTCAGATTCAAGTCGTGTTTCCACGTCGCCGAGCAGGTGAGGTGCGTCCGCTCTCACCCGCAAACTCCAGCTACTTCCTGCCAGCGCATCGCCACCGGGGGTGAGGCTTGGGGGGTGGGGGAGGGCTGAGGAAGGAGGCAGGTAGATAGTCGCAGGGGTGGGAGAGCGAGTGGAGGAGGTGGCGCTCACTGGTAATTACCACTGCAGCCACTGGGGGAGCTGTGGATGTCTCTCTCTCTCTCTCTCTCTCTCACTCTGGGGGGAGTCGGGGTGTGAGGGATAATCTGAGAATCTCTTCTGGCTAAATCAGCGGCAGCGGCAGCTAGCTCATTACCCGAGCCACCGCTGCATCCCAATGAGGCATCATGGGAATTTCTATTAGATGCAGAAACCTACAGCTCGCTCTCTCTCTCTCTCTCTCTCTCTCTCTCTCTCTCTCTCTCTCTGCCCCTCATTCTCACTTTAGTCCCCTTTTTCTCCCCTCAGTCAATCAGTCACTCTTCCTCCGCACTCAGCCCCCTGTTGGTTTTCCCGTTGCCCACTACATCTCTTTCTTTTTCCAGAGCCCCCCCACCGTCCCCCCTCCCTTCCTTTCTCTCCTTGGGAAGTACGGATGGCTCTGCTGTTGCATCATGCATTCCGTGGCAGAACAACAGCGCTTTATCTGAGCATTTCTGTGCGTCTGTGAGTATAATAATAACAAAAACAAATAACAAAAACTCTATATAGAGTTATAGCCGTATAGCTGTAAGACTGCCAGAGAAGAGGGGCCGGAGTTTTTAGTCAAGCAGAGGAAGCAGACCACTGAGTCCGTCTCAACACTCCTGAGCTGGCCTGTAATTATCAGTGATTCAGTGTGTGTGTCTGTGAGAGTGACAGAGTGTGTGTGTGTGTGCACCGGAGGGTAACATCCCACTGCTGAATGTAAATGAAAGCAGTCCTGGAGAAAAGCCAAAGCCCAGATTGGCTGCTTCCTCAGAGACACAGCTCGCGTCGCAGGACTTGGAACGCTGCCTCTCCACAAAAAGTGCAGATGCAGAAAAACCTGATGCACGCAGCAACAGAGAGTGCACAAAGCAGAGCGCACTGAGGGCGATTCGCAGAGGGTCCACTTCACCTGGCCTTTTTTATCTTCTATTTTTGTTTCTTTTTTTGCCTGATCTGAGAGTGCGACCTCTTCCACAACCAAGGGAGGATTCTGACTGAAAGGCAAAAAGTGAATTAGATGGAGGCTGAAAAGTGTTTTTTTTCCCCTTTTTGTTTTGTGTTCTTTGGAATAAGATCAGCAAACTGCAACAGTTTAATGGAGGGATAAACTTGGAAGGCGGTGTTGAAGAGAGAGGCAGCAGCGTGCCGGCTCTGCCGCTCTCCTCCGGCGGGGGAAAGAGGCACAGAGACATCTGTTCAACACGACTTCAGGGGGCTTTTACTCTGATGTCAGCCTGTCACCACATCCAGGGACTGCAGGAGAAGACACATGCTGAGAGCCTGGGCACACACACACACACACACGCGCATATACACACTCACACATACGCCCTATAGCATCCACCGGCTCTGCCTTTTTATGAAAAATATATGGCCAGAATATATGGCCTCATAAAGAGGCGCCTAACCAAGACTACATTCATTTCTAATGTCTCTGCAACAGTAAGCCGTTATTCATGCTGTACGTTTTACCCTTGAAGGAAAAACTATTGATCAGTCAATTGGGAACACCAGTGCAGTGCCCGCAGTGAGCATGTAATCACATAAGCACAAGGCCATGTGTGAATTCTGGACGTGCTTCTACGGTGGAGAAATTGAAAACACGACCACAGCAGCCGAAGCACAACTGTACCACAAACTTTATGCTCATTTTGGATGTGCTCCATAGTAGGGAGGTGTTCATCCACAGCAATAGTGCAGTGCCCATGTAGTGAGCCGTAAGACTGGACAGTACGACAACACAAAGGCACGATGCTGAAGTGCATTTTGGACATTTCAGCAATAAAACTGTACAAGGACATTGTGCAGTTGTCTGACCAGGACATGCTTTCCTACCAAGGGCCCCACACTATACTCATCTTCAGATTCATAACTCTCATCCCAGACTCCAGTATATAAACGTTGAATGATTCATTGTAATTTAAAAATTCACTGATCTCCAGTAAGCAGCGTACAGTATAGCACAGTGCAGGATCCCCTCCGGTTACAGCCTCCAGCAGAAATGCCTGGTTAGCTTCATGCTAACAGTGCTGCTTGTTGTTGTACCACAAATGAAACGCAACATGTTTAAAAGCTGACAAAGTCCTAATTTTTCCTAATAGGGCCCCTTTAACGTTATTGCTCTAAATCAGGGGTCACCAACATGGTTCCTGTGGGCACCTGGTAGCTCCCAAGGACCCCATGAGTCGCCTGCAGGCCTGTTCTAAAAAATAGCACATCTTGTCAAGCTGCTTCTAAAATTCAATTTGAACCAACCTTTTAAAGTCGTTGTCAATAATTTTTGAGAACTGATTGCCCTACATATGGCTCCGTCCTCATGAAGTAGCTCTCAGGTTGAAACAGGTTGGTGACCCCTGCTTTAAATAGTCTTGTAAAGGGAATTTTGCATAATGCATCTATGACATTAGACCAAGGAGACCAAACTAGTCTTGTCTTGTATGTTGGCCTGGCTCACACAACATCCCACCACACAATGCGCATCACATTGAGAACCGCAGCAAAAAAAGAACAGAGAAAGGACACGCCTCCATCCAATCAAGGACAAAAAAAAAAAAAAAAAGAGCCTTTGCGGAGCACAGCGTTAATCAATAAACTCTCCATTGTCTTCATTAGTAGCCTGCCAATGTCGCCACTCTCGGCTGCGACAGACTGCGGCGCCGCGCTCCACTACAGCAGCGGTGAACTTTTCGAGACCTCTGGCGTCGTCGTGTTCCTCCTGAAGGCCATCAGCCGGGAAAAATACTGCAGTCATTAAAATGATAATGATACGGCCCGAGCCGCTGACGATGTATTGATCAGCCGCAGTGACTCCCCCATCTGTTGTGCGCACTCCGCCATCTGATAAGCGGACTGCGTTTGTGGTGCACGTGCGCGCGTTCGTGCGTACGTACGTGTGCGTTCGGACAAGTCAATACCGAAGCTCATTACAGCTTGGACACAGGGATTGAAGGATAACTTAAACACTTGAAGCAAAGTTGCGTCATTAAATAATCAATTGACACGCGTGCGGCTCGGTGTCGATGGCCGCCACCAGTGCGCGCGCCGCCCAGGCATTAGTCATGTTTCGCCGCCTCGCCGATAGCTTTTATATATCACGGTAACACTCATGAAGCTGTCACACGAGCCGTGTAGACACGCGAGGGTGTCAATGACGTGCGAAACACGCTGTACATCACCCCACCCCGGCGGAGCGGCAATAAGCGAGCGCGTGCGTCCAGGCGGCAGCAGCGGCGGCGGTGATGCACGTTGCGCTTAAGTGATGGATGCCTGCGAGGCGGCCGTGGTGCATTGTGTCACTGTGCAATCAAAGGGCAGATTCAGTAGCGAGGGGGGGGGGGGGGGGTCTCTGGCACACCTTTCCACCCGTCCTTCAACCAACTGCCATCGACTGGCTTCTCTTGACTGGGAGTAATTGAAGGCCAGGTGAGATTGACCCATTGATGTATTATAAGAACGGGATACTGGCAATATGGCGGCGAGGTCATTTTTTGTCCAGTGGCCACTCTGGGTACTGCAGAAATAAACCGCATGCCGCCCAAATAGCATTTCTTCCCATACACCATACACACGAGGACAAACTATGGCCCGGGGGCCATGTGTGGCTCGTTAAGCCTTCTAATGCGGCCCGCCGAACTTGAAGAAATTATATTAATATTAAGTAAGTAATAAAATATCTGTATTTTATCAATTTTTTCGGTGTTTAAAGAGTCATTTTAATAAAGAGCTAATTATTGTGGGGCTTCAAATACAGATATTTTGTTGTAACTTTGTTTTTGTTCATTTTCAATAGACATTATGGCGCATGCTTTCTACATATCCCATGATATTTTTTGTGGGTCACCAAAACACTCCATCTGCTCCTGGTCGGGTTCATGTCAAGGCTCTGATCAAGGGAAGGAGTCGCTACAGCGTTGCTATAGCGACAAGGCAGAGGCTGTTTGTGACGGAGGCTGATAGACGGCGGCAGGGGTCAAAGTTGAAGCAGGACTCGAGCGTCTCAATGACGATGAAGACGCTCCGGAGGTTGTGTTGAGATGCAGAGATGACGCATCGCCGCTGCTCCATGTGTCTGCTTGACGGAGAAGGCGAGCGAGCCGAGCTGCGAGAGTGGTGCAGGCCATACACACATACACACACACACACACACACACACACACACACACACACACAACACACAACAACAACAACAACCACCAGAGCTGACTCAAACAGCCTTATAACTCTGACTTGGTCTGGATAGAGTGGAAATCAAGAGCAGATAGAAAGAGATTCAAGAAAAATGCAGAGAAGCAGAAGAGAAAGACAGAGGGAGCAGAGCGGGGTTTGTCATTAGCTCTGTTAGGACCACAATTTGTCCAGCCAGCGTGTTTAGTGTTTAGTGTTTAGTGTTCAGGCAGAAAAGCCTGTAAATCCATAAGAGTCCATGAAGCAGCTCCTCTGGTCTCATGATGGGACCCGCTGAATCGAAGAGTGACGAGTTAGAGGGAAATAAATGCGCACCAGCTCCAGCCAGATGGGGGCTCCCTTTCACCTGCACTTTTGCCTCAAACCCCAATCTGCTCCAATTCTCTCCCGGGCGTTTATTCACACAGAGGGGTCGAAAAAAAAAAGATCCTCCACATCTGTCGTGTAACTTTGCGTTTGACGTCTTTCGGCTCCACTGCTGTCTCCCTTTCCGCTTGTTGTTGTTGTTTTCGTTTTTTTTCCACATTCTCCGAGCCCATTTTCCCCCACCGGTTTCAATCTTAGCCCCATTCTGTCTCCCTTTTTTCATAATAGACCCCTGTTTTTTTCTCTTTTTTGTCACTGCAGCAGTCCTTGTCCAACTATTGTGATAATCCTGCGGCTCACTCGATTGTGAAAAAAGCAAAATAAAACAACGAAAAAAGACCCGCACTCTTTACGACACAGTGGGAAAAGAATAGATGTAAATGCAGGAACAGCAAAAGAAAGAGGCGATCAGAAACCACCGAGCCATAAAATAAAAAGATTGAAAAAATGAGGCGGTAAAGATGAAACGGCTTCAGAAACCGGCAAAGTCACGGGGAAGAACCATCGTGACGGAGGCGGCGCTATTGTTGCTAGGAGAGGAAGGAGCAAGCGGAGGTGTGGAGGAGGGGGTGGTGGGGGAAGGAGGGGAGATTGGGTTGGGGGAGGAATTGGGGGGAGGGGGGTGCCGAGGTTGACGGTGAGACCGTCGGACGCGGAGAGGAAGGTGGACGGAGGGTGAGGTGGAGCGGCGCCACCTCGGCCCTCGCCTGTAATGTCAGTGATTTCACATACCATCACCTCACTGCGGAGCCCTGCTCCACTCCGTCGCACACACACAAGTGCGCGCGCACACACACACACACACACACACAGAGGATGACAGCAGGAGCCTTGGCCAGTGAGGAGAAACACCAGCGGGAAGAAAAAGGGGAAGCTGGAAAACGATGGACTGATGGGAGCAGCAGAATAAGACAGGGGTGGGGAGGAGGATGGACAACAAATTAAAAGAAAAGATTTCAATCTCTCGTCCTTTATTTTTCTCCTTTTCACGATATTAAGTGACCCTCATTATCCCGTACAACACAATGGACCAATGAAGAACCTCCAGCTCTGGAGGAGATATTCATTTTTTTCTCATTTGTAATGTTCGCCTTGCTGTAATTTAAGTTAATCCCTCTGTCCCCCGAACAAAACCTCCTCACTGTGTCCATTATATCTCGCTTTCTGTAAGTCGGACTGCTTTTGTGAGAACTCGGCGATAGCGCTCATATATCCCCGCCGTTCATTACTGACCTCAAAAGAAACACATATAGACCTATTGTCGAGAAAAAAGTATGACATTCTACTGCCCCAACGTTGGCTTTGCAGCTTAGAGTCAAAGACTTTCAATTACACTTCTAAGAGGTGCAACAGTTCTAACTCAGTGTTTGAGGTATGGTTCTGTTAACCTTGTGAGGCAGCTGGGTGGATAAATCAAGTTGCCGCAATTCCTACAGATCCACCTTGGATCCCTCAGCTGCCAGCAGGTGTGGGATCCAGTTAGAGGGTATTTTGAGTGATTCCATTGTCTCTTTATGAAGTGGCTCTCTGGGGAACGATGGAGCAAGTCCAGTAGCTAACCAATAATCCCTCTACCATTAACAGAGCAATGAAAAGAGAACATTGGCAAAATGCTTGGAAAGCCACCGCCCTGCTACTTGGAATGACTCAAAACCAGAGGAGAAAACCTATTTCCTGTCAGAAAGTATTTTCCACCATTGACATTTAGAAAATATTTTTTTCATAGTTTCGTAGAGGGGTTTTAAGCTACAATGAACACAGGAAGCTACTTCAGACAAAGGTGACTGCGACATCCACCTGACAATGATGACACTTATCAAAACTGAGGAACCTGCATTCCTCTAAAGTCCAGACTGGCTTTGGAATCGGCTTAATAAAAACATGCATCTATAAGTAGCTCTTGGTGTAATTGTACATGGATATGTACAACAAAAAGAGCGAGACAAGAGGGTAAAAGGCCAGGTGGACACTTCGACATGTTTGGACAACCCGCTCTACCAACTGAGCCACAGGTAGATCATATAGGCAGAAAGACCACAGGTGGAGACATGTGAGTACACAATGCTAAACACTGCACCACCTCGACGGCTCACAACCTCATAGTATTTAGTAATATTCACAGATGGGGGTCTTACCTGGTTGACAAGGAGGGGCGGAACATTGAGAAGAGGAGTTTTGGTCCATCCCATGAGGAAATACGTGGAGAGAGGACGAAAAAAAAGAAAGAGACAGAGAACAAACGTTAGTCATTGTTTTAGTGACGCCGGCAATTATATTTAGCAGAGCAGAATAGCTCCGAGTCAGACGGTTCTTTATCCGCTAATTCGCGAGCAAGCAGATCCCATCAAATCAGAAATGACAACACAGTGATTAAGAAGGCATACATGTCAGACTGGAAAAGTAAGTAAACTGGGTTTAGAGTGGATTTACTCTGTATTACATGGCTGCCAATCACTGGTCGCTGTTCAGAGCAGCTGAAGCCCTCATCCCCTGCTAATGCATCCTCACATCCCTCTCCCTCCCTCCAGCTCTCGCTGCCGGTCCGATCCCAACTCTGACAGCGCCTCATCCCCCATGCAGCGCCCCTCCTCTAGAACACACACACACACACACACACACACACACACACACACACACACACACCGACTGATTTCCAAAATAACACCCGGCTGTTTACCGAGCCACAGAATCCCGAACGGAATCACATTTTGCCTTTCAAAGGGTGTTTGAAGTTCCCACACAGATGTTGCTGTCTTTACTTTTTCTTTTTTTTTTTCAAATGCCTATTTCATGTAAGAGACTTTCCCCGTTTGCCCCACCCCCCACCTCGCTCGACGGAGTGCGATGCTCTCTGAGTTCACCCCGAACCTTCTCCCACATCCCTCCGTCTCTGTCCCTGTGATCACAGGGAGAAAAGTTTCACCCGCCACGGCGGAGAGGCGCCTTTTTAAAAAGTTGCCGCTTCAGTCTCAGCAAGGGGTGGAAGAAGAAAAGGGGGAAGCGGATGTTGAACCTGAAAGACAGGTGTTTGGTTGTCATGGGAACGCACACACGCACGCACGAACCCGACAAGACGTGATCAACATGCCACCAAAACAGTCCAAAGACGCCTTTTCTGCACCGCTGTGGCAGGCTAGAGAGGGATGACTGGGCAGAAAAATAAAAACCTCTTGAAAATAAAAAATCTTCCCTTCACTCTAGGATGGATGGTCTCCGGGAGTTGCTGGGATTATTTAAAGAGCATCTCGACAGCAAAAGGCAGCCACCTCAAAGGCTTCTCCACCAAGAGTTGTGAACGCAGCACTCGGTAATGGTAAGACGAATGCAATATTCAAGTGCTCAACCTCAAACTGCCCATCAACGTCCACAGAATACGAAGATAAGTAGACGCTGACTTAGCGAGCATAGAGAAGGAAATAAGATTATTTTCTCTTATCTGGTACACAAATGTTGTTTTAGAGGCACTTCGACATGCAAAACAAACCGTGGCAGGACTGAAAGCTTGTTTTAAAGAGATACTTCACTCACCCCCTTTACTACCCAGCAGGATATACACTAAATGGAAGCTCGGGTGACATTTGACAGATCAGACAATTAGTTTTAATTATTATGGAGGAAAGTAATTCAACCCAGTGGAATTTACCACAGCCAAATACTTCAACCAACCAACATAAAAGGCAACTTTCTGGTAAGAGCACAGAACAAATAGTAAACAAACTGGGAGCTGCCACATCTTCAGAACGTCTTTGCTGAACAGAGACACTTTATGCATCTCGCCTGTTTTCATCAGCACTTCCTGCACTCAGCCACAGACGGAGGTCTGTGCTCACTAATCAGGAACTTTCCTACTGATTTCCCACTGATGTAATGGATCCCCTTTGGGAAAGTGGAATCCAAAGAACAAACTGGAATGGATCAGGTCAGAACAGGCATTTTAACCTTGCACCGCATCTTAATCGGAGTCAAAGAGTGCAGATCCATATTAGCAAAATTTTTAATATATTACAATTAGCAAAGAGGCTTCTCACATCGGGAGCCCTGAGTAGGAGGTGACGAAGCAATGCGCCAATTCCGTGACAGCACTAACAGTGGCATTTATCTCCAAGACATTACAAGGCAGGACGTTCCATTTCTTTAGAAGTGCCAAAAAGAAACTGCAGCAAATAACCAATAACAGAAAGTAAGTTATGCTATTTTTTTTAAATGTCATTTTACAAGGTGATTGATTTATCCAACTTTTTCCACATGCAACTTGTTTGGTTGAAGTGTCTCACAGACAGTCAATGAGTTGGACTGACACTCAGTCCAACACGACTGTATTGACCGTGTCAATAGATCTGTGACCTAAACTCCAGCCATCCTAAATAGCCACAGTATTGAACGTGTTCCACTGTCAATCCATTCATAGATCGACATTCTAATAATTAAGATCAACATTACAATGCCGTGAATTTCACTGTGGTTTATTTTCATCTGTCTAGCACAGGGTTGTTTCCACCTACTCACTGGGCAGGCTGAAGATAAGCTGAGGAGTAAAGGAGGATGCAGAAAAGAGATAAAAGGTGTATTGACAGGTGAGGCAGAGAAGAGGGTGATAACTAAAAAAAGGGGTGTGAAGAAGGCAGAGGACAGAGAAAGAAACCAGAGCCAAAATCCCTCACTGGCCCTGCAGAAGAGAACCGCATGTGTTATGATTCAGAGTAAAATGAGGCCAGCTTTGATTATGCCGCTCTCCTCCATTAAAATGGAGCACTGCATCACACATAATATTCCGTGGAGCAAACGAGAGAACGTGGGCCGCTGCACGGCGCGCACAAGAACAAAGGCTGTGGTTGAAAGCATCCTGCAGGAGCTAATTGTAATATTAGCGGTGCTAGCCGAGGGAAGACGAGAGGAACAACAACACCACTAATTAAAAGGAAGGCATTCCCTGATTGAACAGCAGGAGGGAGGCAGGAGACGGAGGACGAGCGGACGCGAGGAAAACAAGCGAGGCCGGAGCCGAGGGTGGGAGACACGGACGGAGAAGACGTTCACGAGAGCCGTGGGTGGAATGTTAGCCGCGTGTTCGCGTTCGAGCGTCATCCAAACAAGTCATCGGAGATTAATCGGACGTCACACGCTAATCCCATGGGATGAAAACAAGCAGAGGTCTGGAAACTCGAGCACTTTGGAATATATGATTCATGGTATGTGGATGGAATAGGATAGGAAATGGAAGTGGAAGCACAGATGACCTGCATGGAAGCTGTGCTTCAAAATTCCAGCCGAGGGATAAAACGGTATATTTATTAATGACCACTCTGATGACAAAGGCCCTGGTGGCATTTTCTAATCTACCCCTCTTGAGTTTTATAGAGGGGAAAAAAGCAACCCAATGCCAACAATAATCATATACACAAAAAATAAACCTATTCTAGTCATGAACTCATTTATGGAAAAATTGAAAACACTGTCAACGTTGCCATCTTAAATCTAATTGTAAGTCAGGTATTCCTTACTCTTCCGCAAAACTCCAGAGTGGCCGAGGTGATTAAAAATTTTCACCAGTCTTGGTCAATAATTTTGGGTAATCCTTTCATAAAAAGGCCCTAAAACCAGGCACTTCTAATTTAATGTATGCTAAATAGCAGTGTTTACACTGTGTGTTTTTCCTGAGAAGCCTCGCTGTTTGGCAAGATGCTCGAGTGCAACAAACGGTCCTCGTCTTATTTTGCTCGAAGCAAACTTACTGTATCAGCTGATGCCAAACACAGTGGCTTCTTCCAAGATGTGTAAATCACTGTATTCACCAAATTCAAATGCCCGGAATCCAGTGCAATGAACAGCCGTGTGTGAATGACTGCCCTCTTTGGATGTTTTGATCCCCCAGTGACTAATTTAGTTACTATTGATGTGCCGCCATGTGACCTCGCCATCAAAAAATGCCTGAAAATCCTATTAAAGCTTTTAACCTGGACGTTGATCTCTGATTGGAAAACCGATTCCAAGGATTTTTCACAGAGTGCTTATGATCACGGCAGCGCTGTGCTTAGAACTGTTGCCCTGCACAAGAAAGTGGTGGGTTTGATTCCTCTGCACCTTCTGTGTGGAGTTCACATGTTCTCCTGGTGCCTTAGGTGGCCTTAGGTACTGCAGCTTCCTCCCACAGTCCTCCAGATGGTCTGTGCGTAAAACGGTTGTTTGTCTTTCTATGTGGCCCTGCAATGAACTCCTGACATGTTCAGGTTGTCACCTTGCCTTCACCCCAAGACAGCTGTGATAGACTCCCAACTCCCCTGTCACCCTGAGTGCAGCAGAAATGGTGATGAAGGATGGATGGATGGATGGATGCACGGACAGTTCCAAGCTATCCAAGCTATCTCCTGAAGACAATAGACTGCACACAACCATGTTGCTTATAAATTAAGCTATGAAAACTGGCCAGTCACTGAGATGAAGGACTTTTTTTGCACGACCTTGACAGTCGGCAAAGCAACTGAGATAATGTGGATGCTCTCAGGCAGCCTCTGCATCATCCCCCTTTATTATGAGCAGATTTATTGTCGTTTACTCGCAAAACGACATCACAGACGCTCTAATGACGTTAATCAGCGCGAGTCACACTGAACGGTGTTAATATGTCGTTCATGTCTGCGTATTAAGATCCGACTGAGTTACGATTCCGAGGAGGGGTGCGATCGCTGACTCCAATTCATCTCACGCACGAGGTTAATCAAATTCACTCTTCAGTGCTTCTCGGCCCCCCGAGAAGGCTTTTGGCTTTGTCCTGTGCAAAGTCCATGTCTATTACAGACCATATTCTATCATTTCCTGATGTTTAAAATCCAATCTGGACTTGAGCGTGGGGTAAATTACCAAGGAGTAGAGTGAATATTTAATTCCTTTCCACCTCCGTAATTGCGATATCAACCTGGCTCTTTGTTCGCCAGTGAGACCGGAGAACTGCGGCGCTGCTCTAACTTTTCTTGACAGCTATTGCAACCTCGCTCGCTGCCGGGGCTGGTTAAACCAGGCATCTTAAGTTATTGTCAGAGGAACAAGAAAGGGGAGTACAAGAAGAGGGAGAGTGTTTTGTAACTCTGAGTAATTAACCTGTTATAGCTGTCGTGTATGAATGGTTCCCACAAGGCTAGTTTTTGTATTCATGCAAAAAAAAGTAGTTTTATATACACACACACACACACACACACACACACACACACAGACACACACACACACACATGCGTGCTGCAGAGACAAAGCCATTGTTGAGCATTGTGTCACCACGAGAGAGCACAACAGCTTATTATACTATCAGCTCCCGGCGCTCGAGGCTTTTCCCCCCTTAAAGATATTCCCACATTTCGACTTTTGATGATTCAAGACGGTCCAGGATGTACAAAGGCTGCTATCTTTGTTCCTGCTCATCTCCGTCACACTACGACGCTGCACATGTGACACATTGCTGGCAGCTGCGGTAATATTTCCTAATTGTTCCGGGGGCCCCGGCACGACTTCTGAAAGCGCTCAAATTTGTGCCTGCCTCCGTCTGATTGTCTTTGACAGAACGTGAAGCCGAGGCCTCCTGTGTGCGCGTCCTTCCTCCCGGCAAACGTCTTTTGGTTTTAAAGAAAAATGTCCGCAGTAAACAAATGAGAGTAGATTAACTGAGAGGAAGAATTTGGGGATCTGCTGTTTGCAATTATTTGCACGTGTCAGGTTGGGGTGGACTATCCAGAGTAAGTAGGGTGAATCCCAGTTGCATAACTGAGATGTCATGACAAAAGTAAAGCTGGAGGGCAAAGACGTATTGTTTCAGAGATGCGTTCTCCATACTCTTGCATTCTCTTTATTTTCTCAGCTCTCCTTTTTTCATCTTTCCGATAAACCCCCGTCCGTCCGTCCATCCACCCCTCCCCTTGTGATGCAATAATAATGAACCAAGCCCACGGCGTGCTCGGATTGTGAAAGCCTCTCCTGCGTCGCTGCTTCCTGCATCTTGTCTCCTCCTCTTCTCGTCTTCCCCTCAATCACTTCGCTCCCTCTCTGTCTCCGACCGTCCGAGGGTCCTCCCGCCTCTGAGCCGGGGGCTCGCTTGGTGACGGTGGGTCGGTGGCTGGCTCCTGTCCAGTCCGTCACGTCAAACGTGCTGTTCACACTGACCTGAGTTGACCCTGTTACACGCACTGCATGGTGGAGGATTACATGTGGATGTACTGTGGACTCACAGAGACACAGACGTACAGTACAAGTCCTGGAAGAATCTTTAAAGACTCGAGAGTTATTTTGCTGGCATGTGAGTCATGGTTCTTCATCTCTCCATTGTGTGACTATTCCAGCTGTATGTGTAAAAATACAACAATGTGGCTGTATTAGCACTGTATTAGCACTGGAAAAATCACTCAGTTGCCCTCAGTTGGTAATTTAAACCATTGAAAAGGTAAAATTTATTTAGTCTATCTTTGCTCTCTCTCCGCTGTTGCTTCCTACAGACTGATGTAATTTTTTTTGTCTGAGCATGTGTAATTACTTACTGCTTAAGGTCATATAATATTCCTTTATTGGACAATTTGTGACGTGAATATTAATTTCCATTTTGTTCAGTTCTGTGTACAAGACTGCACACAAAGACACCCACATTAAAAATAAGAGGTTTATTTTGTTTTGTTTTGTTTTGTTTTTTATATATATGATTTATTGACTCAGGAATCATTTCCTATGTTAGAAAATGCCTCCTGAACATAACGGAACTCACTGGTGGATGTGCAGTTAACAAATTGTCAGCCAAAAATAAGTGCCAGACAGAGCTGCGCATGTGTGTTTGTGTGTGTCTGGCACACTTGCTGTGCCACCTGAAATGAGGCACAAGTAAGTGATTTTTTTTCTTTCTTTCTTTCTTTCTTTTGTAAAGACATGGCTCAGGTGCAGTCGCACTGAACCAGAAAGAACACCGGAGGGACCAGGGATTCCCTGCTCTGCTACGCAAACACAGATACACACACACACACAATAGGCATGTACAGGCAAGCAATATAGAACTCAATTTGCAGGAGACACTTGGCTGCGTTGTATGTGTTGGGCTTTGATTAACTCGTAGGCACAAACTCTGTTCCCATAAACAAGCTTGTGTAAGTAATTTGCCAATAAAGTTGTAAATGACTTAGAATTAAGTGCCAAACCAATGATTTGTCCCTGTAGAAGTTTTCTTTAATTGGACTGGGATTTGTTGTTCCATCAAAGAAAGTAAATGTTAGACATCACCTTAAGCATTAGTAACTTAATTAATCAATCAATCAACAGCGAATTCTTCCAAGACGATCAATAATGACGACAATCATTACTTTCAGCCCTAAGCAGCGGCTACAGCCACTCAGTCTCAGTGCTGTTCCATGGTGGGGAATACACATCATTCAGAAACAACATCCAGATATGAACTTATGAACTCTCTCTCTCTCTATTCTGGAACAAACCATCCCCTCTTTATTTCCTTTTTCTTGAAGGTCCAGTTTACAATATTTAGTAGCAGCTGATGGAGGGAACAAGTTAATCTGTGTTTGCTCCTCTTTTTTCCACTTGACCTCACAAAACTTTTATGCCAGTTGAGATGTCAACATGAAAAGAAGATTCATGTTCTGCACTGCCAGGGGTAAGAGGTGTCGCTATGTGGCTGCCTCCATAAAGGGTCGATCAGTTCTTTCAATATAAATTATTGTCTTTGGCATATAAAACAATATTTGTTATTTGAATTTAATCAAATTAAAACATACATTTTTGAATCCAGGTTCAAACCAGCATGAGGAAGTCAGCATTCAGCTTCAGTTCATCGAGTCCCTTTAGAAATCTTTGCTTCCTGGGACCTCTCACACATTTAGGTTTCCTTGATGTCACAAACGTGACAAAGTGTGCATGATGATGTTTTACGGCCAACCTGGTAGCACGACACCCCCACCCAGAAAGTCAGGAACCGTATAATGCACCGAGCTTGGATCATGGGGTAAAGCTTAATTTCCATGGGCACAGCAGTGATTTGAAAAGGCAAACTTATCTTCACTGTTTGTTCACTTTCACGCGTGGCGCTTCGCTCTCCGACTTTCTCTCATTTTCCACCAACCGCGACGACTCTTTCCTCAAACAAGATTTGGAGAAACCGACATCCAGATAACCACGTCGAAGCAAATCTTTGGAAAATAAATCTTGCTCCTGAGATGTGAAAAAAAACAAACACAAAAACCCCCCAGAATTCCAATAAACTTCATGCTGAATCACTAGAAAGCCTTTTGCATTAGGTGAACTAGAAGTGTTTGGCTTTTTCTGACCAAAAGTGATTTTAAGGTAGAAAATTGGGGGATTTTCACATTGTTGAATGGAAGCTTGCAGTCTCGGCAGCACAACTCGACCTGCGCTGCTCTCTACATGCACTGAACTAAGTATTCAGAGTTCTTTTTCTTTACAGAAGATTAACCACAGAGTGGACATAAAAATAGGAAGAGTGGCAACTCGTCGCTTCTGGCTTTTTGTCAGATGTGTTTTTAGCCGTTACTTCTAAATTTGATTTTCACACGGTGCGTTCATGCACATCCAAACCGAAATTAGGTCATCCAACCTGCAGCATTGTGATTGAACTCTGACTGAATGTGTGTCACGAACTGTGCGTGTATTTACAGTATGTTTGAGTCCATCATTACTGTAAGTGCTGATTTAATTGGCACTTCTTCTGCATGTTTGGGGGGGGGGGGTTACACTGCTGGTGTAGTGAGGTATACGGGGCTTATGTTTGGCAGCTTCATTAACAATGCCTTCCTGTGTCCTGCGTGCGGGGAGGGATAAGCTGCATGTGCAGTGGCTGCATTCTGCTTATTATCCTTGACGAGGCTGTGAAATCATTTGTTTGCACTCGTCTCCTCCTCCTCCTCCTGTTGACCTCGGCGCTCCTCGTCAGCGAAGAGCGCGCGCCGTGAGGAGCGACCGCACTATTTTTTCATTGTTTTTCTTGCGCTTGAGCTCACAGGCAGGCGTGGAGCCAATCCAATTTCCCACTCTGGTCCGTCTAATTGAGGAAAGGAATTCATTTGTTTGGCGAGAAGAGTCCAGTATTTTAGGGCTAAATGAGCAGGTGAGCGGAGGAGGAGGGAAAAATGAAATGTCAAGTTTTGGTAGAAAATGCATGCACACATGCAGCGCCTCTCTGGGGTCCTGTGCACGGTGCGGGGGGGGAGCGGAGGCGGGGAGGGCAGTGACTCGCACTAATGTAAATTACACCTACCAGCCCTGCGCCGCGGCATCCTTCCATCCGCACGTAGAGCGGATAACTCACGCTTTGTCAAGCTGGAAATTTCCCATTAATTCCGCACAAACACGCACAATCCATGACGGCTTCCTTTCCCCCGCTGTAAGCATTATATTCATTACGTCTAGTTTGGGAGAGGCTGCCCCCACCTCCCCCCACACCACCTCCGCCACCACTACCTTTAATCGACTGAATTGTGGGTGCAGAGAACAGTGCTTTCTAATTTGACTTGAGTAAGTGGGTGACAAATAGTCCAGCCAGAAATCAATGAGGGGAATTATGTACACAGAGGGGAGGGGGCGGGGGACGGGGAGGGCGGATGGGTAGGGGAGGGGCGGGACATGGCGAGAGCGCGATGCAAATGTCTGTATACACTGACGAGGCACGAAAGTATACACAACCCTAAGCCGCGCGCCGACACAATGTAAACCGAATCCACATCAACAAATCCTCCATTTAATCATGTGTGCTCTGCGCCGGTTCAATCTCATAACACGGCCAACACGACCGTGTTCCTATATGCATTATTGATGCCGTGTATAATCTTGTGGCTGCGCAGCCTGCGACAAAAAGTGAAAACAGTAACGGGACGCGAACGTTGTGTTTGGACCGTTTCCGCTCGCTGACCGAATCCTGCAGAAAAAACAAGACACTGGAGATCTTGTGGGTCTTGCGTACTGGACTCCAGTGGAGCCGTCACTGCTGTGTGCGACTGTTTTCATCAACACACAACACGACTTCAAGAGCACAACGACCTGGACGACTGAGAACCTTCACAGACGCTACATCTTCATCATCGCCTCCTCCGAGCTGGAATGATGTCAGACTAGACGGGACTTTTTGTGCAACCAATCACAATCTTGTGCAAGATGTTAAACAACAGTGGCTTCATGCAAACTGATCTCCACTTTCTGCCCTGTTTGTTGTTATGAATGTATCTAAAATAGCATTTAATAAACCCCATAAAAAGAAAGTGTTTGGAATGCAAAAGGCAGATGGGCTATTAGTGGGATAATGCTCACACGCACGCACACACACACACACACACACACACACACACACAGCCCCCATTAATATTGTTTGTAATGTGCGTGTGTGTGTCTCTCTCTCCCACTCCTAATAAACTGGTGTGTGATCTCAGCAGGGGGGATTAATCATCTCGTCGTTCTTAATTTACCACAAAGAAGCGTCAACACACAGGCGTCGACACTTGGTGGGTTGGTGCGGGCGGCTCTGGAGGTGAACAATCACACACAAAGTCAACGTTACATCTCAGGGCATGTTGTCTGACTAGGAGGACAAGGAAAAAGAGAAGACAACAGGTCTACATTTTGATTGGTCAAATCGTATGTTGCACCCCTTTATTAGACCAATGGTGTCGACTGTTGCCTGCTACAAGGAGAAAAGAAAATCAAAGGATTCAGCCGGTTTAAAAGGAAGAGCAAGCATCCTGTTTACCACCGAGTGCCGCGGAAACCAGAAGGAGGGGGAAAATAAATAAAACGGCCCTAAGAGAGGCAATAAAAAAACTTCGACTTTGCACAAATGGTAAAATTTAACTGTAGTTTGCCTGCCTGCGTACGTGAATAACTCATCCTAGTTTACTGGAGAACATTATACTATGAAAAAGAGTGGAAAATCAATACAGGAAGGGAGAAATATGGAGCGACGTGGCAATCAGCTGTGCAAGCGCGGCGCTCCACTGTTTCATGTGCATGTAAAGGAAACAAATTGCTCACTGGGGTTTTTATAGCTGAGTGTTTAGCTGAAGTTCCACATCCACATTGGCAAAGGTCCAGCTGAGCAAGCTGACTTAGACAATGTAGGATGGAAGAAAACTAAGGAGTGACAATTAAAAAAGAAGTAATTAGGACACTTCACAAATAAGCTGCTCTGAGCAGGGCAGCGCTGTGGAAGGTACGTTTCACTTTAGTTTAGATTAAACGTGTTAAAGCTCCAAAGCAAAAACACAAGCTCCTGCTCTGTGCAGTATGAGGGCAGTATTTATTGATTACTCTAATAAAGAGCAAGTCTTTGTCTTTATCTGGTACAAGAACCACTGCAGTGAAGTTTCTGACCTTTGTTCGTTTCGCTTCATTTTGAGTTTTTTTTTTTTTTTTTTTCGTGCACCCTCAGTCGCTTGACGTGCTTCTAGACTTTTTCCCTAAAATACCACACAGGATGCCATGTGTTGCTAAGTGCCGCCTGCAGTAGAAGAATGATGATGTGCACTTTAAGTTGGGGCCTTAAGAAGAGTTTTATGTATTTCTTATATAACACTATTATGGTTGTATAACAATTTAAAATGAAATGCAGCAGCAATCACAAGAGTTCTGCATTTTTTTTTTCCTTTGCTATGTTTCAACTGAGCACAGCGCTAATGCCAAAGTCCTCGCGCTGCCAAGCAGCTCAACAACGTCAGATTTATAGGGCTGTGGACATATGGCAGAGAGCAGAGCAGTTACACAGCTGATGGGTTTTTACACGGATCTAATGTGAAGCTTGAGAAAACAGGTGGGATGCCTTCTGACGAAACACCTGCACTGCTGCTGCACACAAACAGAAGATACGAGTCCAAGTGAGCATTCCCATGAAATAATTCATCTACAACCATCCCCCATGTATAGATATTTCTCAGTAATTATTTGCAAATTTCTGATTATTTTGATCCATTAGTAGATCATGAAGGTGCTGAGGAGAAGCCACCTGTTAAAGGAAAATGATCCGGAGTTAAAATACTGGCGCCACAGTGTGGATTCAGTTTTGCAACCGTCTTCGTTTCACACATCTATCTTTTTTCTCTCTGCCTCGGCCTTCGTTGCCAACGAGCATCAATTTAGTGAACCCGGCTCATTGTGCCAGTGTCAGAAGCAGCTGTGTCTGAGCCACATCCTCCCAGGCGGCTTCGGGGGGGCAGCGACACAAAGGATGTGAGCAGAACAGGCCGGGCAGGCTGCTTTCACCGTCCGGAGGGACGACGGGACACAGTCGGTCAAAGGCCTTCAATAATTAGCAGCGAACAAACCGGCATCGGGGAACGTGAGCAGAGGGGTTGGAAGAGTTGGAAAATTGGAACGTAGAGAGGAGAGATGGAAACGGAGCGCACGTCGCAGTGAGCTGCTGGGTTTAGTTTGTTTTCTCTGCTCAGCTGCTGACCAAGATTCAAAAACAGTCTTTGGGGAGTCTGCAACCTCCACCCAGCCGCCCGCCTCGGCCTGAAAAACACTTCTTGTTTCGCCAGCTGTGAGAAGCGGGGTGGCGAGGCTGTGATGTGCCACATGTACACGACCAAACACTGACACTCATGCGGCCCGAGAGAGACGCACACGGCCGTCAGCCGGGCTGCACCGGCACTACAGACGGGTCAGGGAGCTCAAATCCACTCAGCACTGTAAATCCAGCAACACGGTCGCAGCGAGAGCCGGATAGCGAGAGGAGCGGCTCTCTGGTGTATGATGCAACGGAGGTCAACAGGTTTACTTAACACGAGAGGAGAGGAGGAGGAGGAGAGGACGAGGAAGGGAAGGGGAGGAGAGGAGTGGAGTGGAAGGAGGAAGAAGAGCAGAGGAAGAGAAGGGAAAGGAAAGGAGGAGGAAAGATGGAGATCTTTTCACACTCGATCTCGACGCCCCGCTCAGTAACATCCTTCAAAGAGAATAGAAAAGAATGTGAAGAGTGAAATATATTCAGAGGAAGATTTAACTCTGTGTACATACTGAGCGGGAGAAAATACCAACGCCAGTGGTGCGGCACCGTGCGAGCTAAAGAGCAAAACTAATGGGGTGTCGGGAGACTGGGGCGGAGTGAGGAGGAAGGAAAGCAAGTTGAGGACGCGGGGGAGATTTCCCCCTTCATCAATAATTTAAAAAAAAAAACGATATAAAGATGTCTCACACATTAAGAAATGCAGACTGCATGGGCTCATTTGAGGGCTGCGCAGGGCTTAATTAATCGCTCTGATCTTGTACACACGGCATCGCCGCCATCGTGCTGCATGTCGTCTGGGTCGAGTTTTTTTTCTTTGCGGCCTGCAGGAAGAAAAACAAAAGAAAAAAAACGCCAACATCAACAGCATCAGCGTGACAAAATAAAGCCGATTAATTCAAAAGCATCTGCGGCATCGCTCCGACAACAAACACAGCGTCGCGGACGCATCGCACAACTGAATGTCACAACATGTTTTGCTTCAGTCCTCCCTGTCCTGCCTCCCCAAAGCAGAGCCGAGGCAGAGGACACGCCAACACAAAGAGGGGCCAATCAAGTGAGGGGAGACCTTAAATGTGATACAGCATTTGCTGTTAGCGTTCCCAATTTGCCGCCGCTGCACCTCGCCGTCGACTTCAGAGACAGAGGGGGAGGTGGGGGGGCTGCAGATCTGGTACAGAATCAAATATGTTCACAGCAACAAATGAGATCTCCACCAGAGAGACGAACAAACCTTTACAGCCCGCAGTCGCTGCTAAAAATACTGCATCATCTATTTCTGCACGGGGAGATAAATAACTCAGCCGGTTCCCACTTCACCTCATAGGGAGCAACGTGTGTCAGTCAAACAGGGGAAACAGGGTCAAGTATCAGCACCGAGCTGCAAGAGAGGCGCAACCAGTTCACAGAGCCCCGGATCACAGGAATTAAGAGGGAACGCTGTCACAAATTGGCAGCCAGCGACCTCGCAGTGCAGCTGGATCGCAGTTATTTTCACTCTGGAACTGCGAACACCCATTTGCCAAATGCCAATCAAAAGCATTTTAGAGCCATTCAGGTTCCTGGTGGGTGTGACAAAGGTAGGTAGACGCCACCTGTAAAAAGCTCCAGAAGAAGAAGCCAAGAGGAAATATAGAATGTCAGTGAAGCAGCTGCTGAAGACACCAAGCATTGACGCTGCAGAAGCAGGAACTCAGCAATTCTCCACTAAAAGAAGAACAAACAGCAGCGGTGAAGCCGTTCTTGCTGGAAATTGTTGTTTAGTTTACTCCCAACTCAGCGGCTGCACGGCCGCGGGGCAGTAATGTTGCCATCCTAGCAGTTCTTTTTTTCAATGCAATAGTGGAGGTGCGACTAATCACATTTCAAGTTTGTTTTTGCTGTGTTTTTTAAAGACTCTCCCTTTTCCAAACACTCCCGACGGGCCCAGAGTGAGATAAACGTCTAGGAAACGTCTCGCTGGCCGCTTATCGGCAAAGGTGAGCACAGCGCTAATGCCAAACGATCGATCGGAAGAACTCCTCAATAACACACGTGCACATGTACACATGCAGTCGCTGGTGCTGCATAGAACTGCATGGAGCTGCATGTAGCTCGTGGCACCAGTGAAGGAAAAACACTGGCAAGCTCTCAAATATGTCCAAACTCCTCTCTCTGTATCTGTGCAGTGCAAGACCCAGAGGGGGTGGGGGAGGGGGTAGGGACGGGTTTGGGGGAAGAGCAGTTTGTGTGTGTCGGTGGAGGGAGGGCGGGGGGGGTAGTCCCTCGCCGGGACCCTTTGCGGCCCAATGAGGGGCTTCCTAATGCAGCCACTGGCAGCCGCTGAGGAAGAGCCGTCCATCTCTCCGCCCCTCCACCCTCACTCCCTCGCATTCCCGCCATCATTACGGCTGCCAGCGGGTGGCGACGGTGCGGAGAGGTGAGGACTGGTCCCCACATCCCACCAGTCAGGAGGAGTGGCGGGTTGTAGCACCGAGTGCTGGGAGCGAGGGAGCGGCATGGAAAGGAGGGATTGGGTGTGTGTGTGTGTGTGTGTGTGTGTGTGTGTGTGCGTGTATGGGGGGGGGGGGGGGGGTGTTGGTAGTCATTATGGGACTGATGTGTAATAAACTGCATGAAGGAGCCTTTAGGGAAGCATTACCTCCCAGATAAACACACACACACACACACTCGCCTCCCCACCTCAGACGCAGTTTACACACGCAAACACGTGCACGCACCGGCGTGAACTCTGCGTGACTCATAACCTTATTCATATTTATATTTGGGGAATCGTGCAGTGGCAGCAGCAGCAGCAGCGGTAGCAGCAGCAGCGGTAGCAGCAGCAGCGGCAGAAAGACGTGGGTTCAGGCCAAGGCCTCGCCTCGTGTCACTCTGGTTAATTAATGACGGCTGCTCAACAGATAGTTAGGGGGCTGCCTGCAGGTGACGTGCAGCAAAGCATTGTGGGATTGTTTTTTTTCTGAACCTTTTCTGAACCTTTTTTTGCACTTACTCCACCAGGTTGGTGCACATTAATGCACTCGGTGCTGAAGAACAGCTCTGTGTTTAGTCAGGACTGCTGCATTTACTATTTACTTGTCTTTTAATGCAAATTGCTGGGTAAATCGTAAAGTAAAGTAGTAATGAATCCCATTGTTAACTTTGTTAATAAAATGTTACGACAATCTTTATTTTTAAATTGAAAATCTGAGCATTGTGTTTTACCAGATGCTGGGTGTGTTTGATTTCCTCGACGTTGTGCATCCAGTGGACTTCAGCCAGTTTATTTATACTCTAAAGTTTGACGTAAGAGTGCACCGAAAAAGTTGCTTTAAGAAACTTCATCTTTGTTTGTCAGTAAGTTGGGCGATACGGCGCCGAGGTTACAGTACGTGGGATGAAATGTCAACAACCTTATCGTGCAACTGCGCACACAGGAAGTCAGTCAACAGTGGGAAAATAAAGAGGGAGGAAGCCGTCATCAAAAAATCCAAAAGCAGCCTCTGTAAGTCCCCGGCTGTCCTTTGTTGCTATCTTCATAATTAAGATGCCTGATAGAAACTGATTTATTCCAACTCTGGACAGTCAGGATGGGATTAGCAGCACAGGGTCGTCGGTCAATATTTCGTGGTTTCAAACTGACACAACAACGCCTCCCCTAAAGTTCCTCAGCACAAGCAATAGCCAAGATCTGAATGGAGTGACTGGGGAGGACAAGAGGAGCGAGCAGAGCCCAGAGGAGGCGTTCAGGGTCAAGCGGTCACATCAAGCGTCGCGGGGAAATCCATTTGGCTTCCGTCTGACAAAAAGCGAGCGCCGAGGTGAGAGAGCAGGCCCATAAAAGCCGCGTGAGGCTGCAGCGGAACACCGGACTGACAGTGTGTCACGGCCGTCCCGCGGGTCACTGAGGGAGATTGAACTGAAAAGTGAATGAGTGACAGGACTCAACTCCGTCACACCCGCAGGAGTGATCCCACTTATTAAGCCTTTGTTTTCTTGCTCCATCTTTTTTCTCTGTCATTCTATGTCTTAACCCAAATGAGACCCTTAAAAAAAAAAAAAAAGTCTTGGTTGAATCTGTGTTTTCCTTACACAGTTTGTCTCCCCACAGACAATCCATCAAAAAATGAGCAGGTCTTTGGAGTAGTTAGTAAAAAAAAAAAATCAATGGCTCAGGGAGCATGTGGGTTGTGGGCGACTGTACTAAAATAAATTGCAATTGGAGACTTAACGCAATATATCAAAAGATTTTTCCGCCACTTAGGGATAGAGGAATGTTTTGTTTTTTTCTTTATTTTCTTCTTCTGTTTTCTTCAGCCAAGTCCCATTTCTCAAAACCAGCATGTGGGTTTGTCCTGGCTACTGAAACTGATATTGATACATGTGCAAAAATATATATACATAGAATACCTTAAAAATCCGATCACATCCTCTATCCCGGGGTCCACATAAACGCAGCCAGCGAGTCTTTTTTCAGAAGCGCTGCCAAAGCCGCAGCGTTGAAAAGGGACTGCTGAACGGTTCAGTCACAGCATGGATCAAATTAGGAGAAAAAAGGCAGAGGGGAGCTCCTGCGGAAGCTGGGGGACGTTCCTCACAGTTCACTCGGAGAGGCAAATAAAGGCGGGAGATGGGAGGCGACGGGAAGCGGGAGAGCAGCAAATACTCTCTATTGGGAGGAAATCACAAAAGAGGGAGCTTCAATTTTTCTTTTTTGGGGGGAACGAGGGAAAGTCGTTCCCTGCTTCTGTGGAGCTCTTCTCCACGCTCCTCTCCTCCTCCCCAGCCTATTTTTTTTCGGAGATTACGGCACAATGCGTCTGCCATTGGAGAGAGCGGCAACACGTCGCAATGACCCAAATACAGCGGCGTGGCGCCATGATTGGCTAGGAGGTGAGAGCGAGGGGGCGGGGCCAGGATGGAGAGCAGCGCCTCCAAATCCACACATCGCCTTGAAAATTCAAACATTTGTGTAAAATAGGAACCGGCCACGTCCTCCAAACTGCCGTTTCTTCCTGTTTTTCTTTTTTTCCTGCGCTTCCTCCTGTCTCTCCTCCTCCTGCGTCTCCCGTGTTGGGTTTGCTCAGGGTAAGAAAAAAAAATGGGAGAATGAGAGTGCGAGTGACAGAAAGAGACACACAAAGGGGGAGAGAAGGACAGTGGGAGAGACAAGCAAAGCAAAGTCATCCATTCTTAATCAAAGCCGAGACACAAAAATTCGTTCTTTTTTTGGGTCCCGGTGCTTCGTGACAAGCCAGCAGAAAGCCCAGCTCGTCTACCGCTTCCAATTCGTCGCCGCAGCTCAGAATTCTTAGCGTCAGTGTTGCCGCCTCAGCGTCATCAGTCCGTTGGAGTGCCAGCGGGACAAACTCATCCCCACTGTGCTGCAGTGGTATTTGTGCCCCCCATTCACACCCCCCTCTGGGGGAACTGACGTCTGCAAATGTCAAACTTTTCAAAGAGTCAACCATCTTCTGAGGAACGACGACATTCTGAGAAGACAGAGTGTTCGTCCCACTGCAGGAAGGTCAGGAATTCCATCCACTGCCGCGACTCTCTCAGGTAAAATAAATAAAAATACAAATAAAATATTCACAGTCTGACCTTCACAAGGTTGTTGGTCTGGAAATAAGGTGCGTATCAAACTCATTTTCTGGAAGAACAAAAAAAAAAAATCCATGTTGGTGGTTTGACTCAGAATCAAACTGGTGCAACATAAAGAGGCTCTAACTGAATTTTAGTGAAGCACCTCTCTGGATTTGGATGATGGAGCAGGAGAGACTTTCCAAATACTCTAATTGGCTGAACTTGCCGAGGCACAGGATAATAATCCCATAATTTGCAGTCGCTTAAATGGGCCGAGTTCCAAAATGAACTAGCTGAGTAGAAATGCGGAAAGACAAGAAACAAAGTCCTCAGCAGCACCCTGCTGAGAGGTTGTTGCAAGATGATTCTGAACAGCAGAGTCCAGAAACTGGTTTGCATAGATATGAATATTTATATAGGCTGATGTGGTTCAAGAACTTTATTTCAGTCACTGTCGTAATCAGTCTGCTCTAAAATGGAAAGGTTAAAGTCCAGTCGGCTGTCTCAGAATTAAGAGTGGTGAGACAGACGTTTCCTCAACTTTAACAATGAAGAACTAAGGACATAAAGGACATAAAGGATAATGAACAGTGAGATAAAGTTACTTCTGACCTCAAAAAATGTAATATTCAAAACATGAGGTTGCAAAGGGCTTCCTGTCTAATGATGACAAGACCCCGACGTCTCAATGAGTCCTTCTTAACTTTTTCTTCAAAATCCTTTAATGGGAACGTCTCCATGCGAAACAGAGAAAAACCGTCTATCCAAATCTGTCAAATAATCCAGCAGGATTACAGCAGCAGCAGCAGCAGCAGCAGCAGCAGCGGCAGCTCCTCTGACCAAACTCTTGTCAAACGGACGTGTCCTGCAGTGCGGCCCGGTTCTGTGCTGGCCGTCCTTCAGCGGAACTGACGTTTGCAGAAACAGGTTTCAAAAAATGAAAACCCATTTCCTATATTTTGATTGGTTTCCTTTTTTTTCATAGAAAGGTCACAGCGATGTCCTTTGAGCTTGCTTTCATTATGCTTTTAATTGTCTTTATACTGCAAATCCAATTTTCCCATTAGGCGAGAATAAAAGCTCTGAAGTGAACTGAATTGGCAGCGACACTAGAGAGAGAAAAAAAAATCCCTCCTAGTTTGCTTTCTCTATTTCCATCTTTCATCTCTTATCCTCGACGTCTCGGATGAAAAGAAAACAAAGCGAGAGTCTAAATCTAAAGACGCAGACGCAAATCTAATTTGACTATTGTGCGAATAACACATTAAAGCTCCTCATAAGGAGGTACTTGATCATCCAGATCCAGTCGATACCTCCACTGATTCAAGCCCTCCCTCCTGGCTCTCCGCTCCGGGGGGCGGGAGGGGGGATCCCCCGCCAGGTCAGCCCCCTTTTGCCTGTCAAGTCTCCGCTGAGTGCATGTCATCATGCAGATGTAGGCAGCCTCCATGACGGCCAACCTGCTGCCGTCTTCTGGGACACGCTGACAGGTCCCCCCACCACCTCCTATCCCCACTATACCATGTCGCCTGCTGTGCTGTGCTGTGCTGTGCTGTGCTGTGACGGCCAAAAAAAAAAAAAAAAAATAGGCATGCATGGGCGAGGATGTATCGGCAAGGATCCAAACACATCAGCCAAGTTGAAATCCAGTGTGTTTAGTGGGAAACACTCACAGCTGCACAACAATGAGAGGCAGCAGCCTGCGGAGACGCTGCAGGTTAAATCCATGGCGCTCAATCTGAGCTTCCGAGACTGAGTGCTGTATACATTGAGCTGTACCCCTGGACACTCCCCCCCACCACTCCGTCCCCCATCCGCTGACCACTGCTGCCCCTCTGATTATAAAAGCCTTTATTGTCAAATGACAAACGTGTTTTTTTTTAAGCGCTGCAATGTGATCACAAGGACACGTTGTTGTGTTTCCGTTCCTGCCTCTCTCCCCCCGCCCCTCCCCCACCAGCCCAGCCTCGTCTCTACACCCACCCCATCCGCCCCCCCCAGCTCCCCCCAGAGGATCTAAATGAGGCCAAATTTTCTTTTTCGCTCTTATGCAACTTAATCAGAGCGGTGACGCCAGTAGCCGCTTATGAAGCAGGAGGAGGCTCTCCACTGCAGACACGCCTGCTTCCAGATTGCATCCTTCCTTCTCTCCTTCCCTCTCTCCCTACCCCCCCCCCTCCTCCTGCAACATGCCCGCTGCAGGGCTGTCACCAGTGTCCCAGGTACGCTGCATGTAAATGCGTAGCTCTGGTATTTTGCGATCATCAAGCATGGGTCGTCTTGTGTGGAAAAACCTCATTTGTAGCGCTACATTATAGACCAGCGCATATTCTTCCATTCACAACTCTGGTTCCAAGCTGCTTTGGTGTGTGAAGGTTCGCGCAACACAGACTGACTCAATCGTACACACCTGATAGAATGCAGCACTCTGGAAGAGGACGACACAACTGCCAACGGTTTGATTTATGCACAAGGATTAAAAAAAAAAAAAGACCTTTAATCTGGTCTAAAATGAACAGTTTCTGGTCTCTACTTTAACTGGATCTACAGCTGACTGTCATGTGTTGCCTCCAAACGTGTGTAGTGGATAGTCACACGCTTTAGGCAACATGGCAGAGTTGCCTAAACACACAACACCAACCTGCTATTCCAGCGCATGAATCTGCCTGTTTCAAGCAACTGTGTGTGAGCGCAGTCCTGATTTGCCATGTCAAGGACACAGTGTTCCAGTAAATGTACCTGTCGAACATACGATCATAGGGCAGCTAGAGAGGGAGACATAACGAAGAAAACAAGCAGCAGAATGGATGGGATGAGGCAAGAGGGCAGCGATTTTAGGAGAGAATCATCAAAAAGCAAAGGCTGAAAATCAGGCGGAACAAAGTGGAAGAAAATAAGGGCGCTGCGGAGGAGTGGGGAAAACGGGCTGGAGAGGATGAAAAAGCGAAAAACAGCCCCAGATTGGATGCGAAAGGCTCTTTAGAACATGGACTTTTTTTTCATCTTGGCCCAGTAGTTTGAGGAAAATAAAGCTCGCTTCTTTCCCCTCAGCCAGGCGAGACCCGATCAATAGCGTTCGTGCAGCACATTATTGTTCAAAGGCTCCAACGAGGACAGAGCGAGAGCCACGAACGGAGGAGGAGGAATCTCTTCTTCCGTCTTCCGCCGCCACGGCGAGCTGTCGCGGCCAGGCGACGTCTGCGGAACAGGTTGCATCGACGGCCGAGATCAAACAAACGCCGAGCGAAGACGGAAAACTTACTGGGCGGCTGTCGAACGGAGCCAATCTCTGATCTCGGCTGCCAATACATAAATAAAGCATTCTTCTAAAGCCAAATAGCATCACAACCGATGCCAGTGGTTTTTCAAAGAGTGCGCCTGTATTGATGTCTTGGTCATCCTGTATTAGTTTGTGTTTGAAGTCTTTCTCCTGCCAGTGAAGCAGAACCGAGAGAGCCGCTTTGAAGCAGGCCTCTATTTGATATGACACGCACCTTTAGCCTTGAGGCTTCTCAGTTCAGAGCCAGGGGTTTTTATCCACATTACCCACCCTCCATAATTCACTGATGCACGTACACACACACACACAGGACGCGCCGACGCAGGCAAACTCATATGCATCTAAATCAAACCCGCAAACAGCCGCACGGTTTCAGCGGCTCGAAATGTTTCAGAAGCGCCGCCGCTGCCGCTGCTGCTGCTGTTGCTGCTGCTGCTGCTGCTGCTGCTGCTGCTGCTGCTGCTGCTGCTGCTGCTGCTGCTGCTGCTGCTGCTGCTGCCGCCGTCAGATGGCAACCTGACAGACGGGTCGTATCTGCCGGTCCTGGGCGATCAAAAGGAGAGTAAGCCAGCTGGGTCGCAGCCTCCATCTTATCAAGCGCCCCCTCCGGAGCAGATGAGGGAAGCCCCAGCAGCACAGAGGAGCGTGACAGTCTATGCAGGCCGGAGAGTCGCACTTTCCCCTCTTTTTCCACCCTGCTACCTGCACGCTCGCACTGACTGTTTTTATTTCTGCAACTATACAATCAAACAGGTGAGCGACTGCGGTCCGCGCTAATCTTCTCAAAACGGTTTTGCAAGATAAAGGAATGTCACGGGAGAGCGACGAGCGCATTTGCCTTTTTTTTATATTCATTCATCTGCTGCCCTCAGCCAGCAACAGGTTGCCTTTAAAAGCAGGCGACGTGAAGGGAAAACAGCAAGGGGCTCACACACACACACACACACACACACACACACACACACACACACACACGGTGAAACTTGCTCGCCGACTTCCGCTCGGCGGGTATTTATCTTAGACTGGAGTTGAGAGGGGAGCCGTTATGTAATCGCAGCCAAAGATGAGCTCAACCAATGAACGTTCTGGTAGGAGACTTCTGCTTAGTAACATAATCACAGTGAACGAGGTGGAGAGGAGAGGAGAGGGGAGGAGAGGCAGAGAGAGGGAGGGGGAGGAGGGAGGGAGGGGGGAAGCCATCAGATATCAATAAACACACGCACACACGTGTGCACGCACATACACACACAGGCAAGACGATGCTCACTGTAAAATAATTTTTTCAAAAAAAGGTGTTGGAGGTGAAGCCGTCTGTAACCTGCTGCTGTTTGGAATCCTTTTGGTTCTGGCACTGTGTGAGGTCAGTCGTAGCTTTGTTCTCTCCAGCACGTGATCCCCAGACCTTGAGCTCCACTGTCAGGCAGGAAGGAGTCTACACCCACCTTCCACACCCACCTGCTGCTACATGCCGTCAGTCTCCTGGGCAACCGGCTGGGAAGAACAGCGGAGACGAGGAGCCAGGGTGAAACCCAGCAACGCCGGCTTTTCACGCAGTGTTAGCGTGTGTGTGTGTGTGTGTGTGTGTGTGTGTGTGTGTGTGTGTGTGTGTGTGTGCCTATGGTGAGATACCAGAAACATTTGTTGGCCGTTTGATCCTCTAGTGACAGACAGTTAATACGCTGAAAAATGAATTGAACGTAGAAAATACAAAGCGACAACGGGAAGAATTTAATGGACAACGCAAAGGCTTCAAAAAGGAGGAGAAGCCACAGCAGAAAAGACGCCACTATCCAGAGAGACGCTGAGGAGAAAGCCTGGCCCAGTGGTGAACCCTCTGTGGTGGTGGGAGGGTGGGGGTCCAACAGAGCACAATCAATTCAAGGGGGATCAATAACATCCTGAAGGTAATAAAAGAATCATATTTAAAGAACTGGAGGCCTCGCGGGCATCCCTTCAGGTAAACGTGTTTCTTTAAAAAAAGGTTTCTGCATTACTTGGTCTCAGGTGTTCACACACACACACACACACACACACACCTCACCGCCACCACCACCCCACAGAGTTCTCCATAACCCCCATGGCTGCCTGTGTCTCCCCAATAATAAACTGTGAAATGTTAAAAGAAAAGAACTCCACAACCCCACGACCACTTAGTCTATCATTTCACGCCGCGTATAATATTCCTATAAGAACCTTACGGGGACTTAGGAAGTATTTGTCAGGGTTTAGCGGTTTTACATTGACATTATCATATTTAGACGACTTTCAGTTCTGTCGTCACAAAGGCCTTCTCGATTCTTAAGGGCTCTGTCACAAAGTCAGTGCGATTTAACCACTGTGTATTTTTTTATCACATTATGTGGTGAGGCGCAATTTAATGTGAAAGATCAGAGGAGGAGGATGGGGGATTGTGTCGTGTGTAATGCTTTTCATATAGCTGTTAATGTACCGTTCGTAACTGTGGAGCTTTTTAAGATAAGAAAATGGTTTATGTGTGGAGGCCTGACTGTTAGCGAGAGGCTTCTGTCAGTAGTTAAGTGGGCTGGTGAGGAAAAGCCTTGTCCAAAACTGCCGATAATCATCATCATTATCCTTGTTGAGTTGTTTGTTTGTTGTTATCATCGTCATCACCACTGTCATTATCACTATTTTAAATAATATAAGTGCTAAATCTATTGAAGGAACACAAAGCAAATACTTGTATTATCATAACGGATTGATTAGAGGGAGAATTACTGAACAAAACCTCCTTGACAACAAACATTTTGGACTTCGGGGGAACGCCGGAGAGAAAACTGCTCAGCTCAGCCTTTTACCAACAAAATTCCACACACACAAGAAAAGGCGACGGCCAGCTCTGACTCACTAACTGATTTACAGCCTCAGCGCCACTGCGTCAAAGCCTTTTGCTGTCACAGCACGTGACCGCGAGCCTTGAGATCCACGCTGCCGTATTCCAGACGACACCGTGCAGTTGGAGAAGACGGACCGTAGACGGAGTCGGCTGGACGCTCAAATTACGGCACAGAAACACGGAGCCGTCGTCACGTGTTACCGGGCAACAGCCAGGCTGCTTTCACACTGTGGGGAGGTGTAATGGCAGATGTCACACACTTGAACTGCTCCCGCACATCACACATTATGAAGTCGATGACGGCATGTTCATCATATACAGGATGGGGGAGACGTCAGCTGCTTGAGGAAACAAAGACATCTTGCAAATACTTTGGATCGTGGGACTTTAAGCAAAGGAAAAAATATGAACACTGAACTGCGCAACATCAACACAAAGTGACCAAAGGAAGGAAAGAGAGAAACGTGATCCTTATTAAAAAGTGTTATTTTCAGTCATACCAGTTTGGAAAAAATGATCAGTCCAGTTTTTAACATATATTTTGAAATGATGTTTGGGATCGGATTGGAATTGACCAGCTTTTAGCCAAAATGTAGCACAGTGTCAAATAAAATACAATAAAAATAACATCAGCATTGTTATGGCACCATATCATGACAAAGTTTCCTCTTTGGCAACTTATATCTCGAGCACTTCTTCTCTATGCTCCTGTTCCTATGAATAGCTGCCACTCAGAAGAAGGAAGAAACCTCCAGCAGATCCCGACTCCCAAATGATAAAAGAAGGAACTAGAAATACAAGAAATATAAGAAAATCCCTTTCCTGCTTGGGATTTGTCATTTACGAGACGACGCCTGAATCACCAGAAGCTGAATCGAAGCAACAGCAGTCGCGTGAGTCAAACTTCAGCTGTGAACTGTCCTCGCTGGATTCGGGCGCCGCAAACAGAGTGCCGGTCGGATGCAGGCTGGGCTCGGTTACTAATTGGGTGGGATTAGGACGGATTTATGCATCCCGAGCCGCGCTCACTCTCACTCTCACTCTCACTCTGTCCTCACCTTCTGCTCCATTTCGGAGACTCTCTGGTGTTCTCCTCCTCTCCCTCCTCCCCTCCCTCCTTCCTCTCTTCCCTTCTACTTATCACCTGAGCTCTCATCCTAGACAGGACGCATGAGAGCTGGCTTCCAGGTCCCGATCCCTATCTCTCCAAAGCCCCCCGCTCCTCACGACCCTCACTCCCTCCCTCCGCCTATCTGCGCTCCGGTCTGTGCTCAGCGGCCTCTCCGGCCGTATCAGAACAGAAACACACCCCCGATTTCTATCTTCGGCGCTCCCTCCGTAGAATACACAAGGCGAGGCTCAGGCCGCATGAAACCAACCTCCCCCCCGCCACCCACCCCTGCATTTCTTCCTCCCGCCTTGTCCTTGTGATTACAGCGTGAAAACCGCATATATATTCCCTGTGATTTCAGTCTCCCGGCTCCCACGGGGCAGAAGACGCAGGCCCCATATTATCAGAGACAGAGGAGAGGTGCTCGGGCAGGCGGAGGCAGATGACAGGCCGGCGACTGCTCCCATGAACGTTCCCAAAAAAGCTGCATTTATTTGCAGTGGCGGCGGCGGCTCCAGCACGTCCATCCATATTCAGCGCCACATTACAGACAATGGGACACCAGGCCAAATGCAACACATTCGCTGCTGAGGACTCCACGGCTGAAGACGGAAAGTCATCTCACTTCTTTAAAAACCTCCGACGTGGCAGAGAGGGTCCGAAATTTTAATGGATATGGAAATTTGTCCGCTAAAGAAAATAGTAGAGGATGGTGCACAAGAAAAGTGTTGCTCTTTTATTTATTTTTCTATTCTTTTATTTTTTCCTCTTCAGTGTGACTCATGTAAACACAGCCCAGCCGCCACTGCTACACACACACACACACACACACACACACACACACACACACACACACACACACACACACACACACACACAGACGTGCATGCTCTGGATGTTTCCTGTGCTCCACATTGCTGGCTGGTTGCCAGGGCGACACCCACCCCCCCGACCACCACCTCATCGCTTGGTTAAGGAAACAAACAGCCCATAATATAATTGGAAAGTGTACAACATGCCAACGCTGCATGACCTGTCCTGTTGCCCTGGAGACCCCCAGCCATCACGCTGGAGTCGCTGCGCCTGCCTCATTCCCACTAAAAGGATGATGGTTGTGTGTGTGTGTGTGTGTGTGTGTGTGTGTGTGCATATGTGTGTGTGCGTGGG
The DNA here is from genome assembly GCA_009823395.1 of Thamnaconus septentrionalis. NCBI lineage: Eukaryota > Metazoa > Chordata > Actinopteri > Tetraodontiformes > Monacanthidae > Thamnaconus > Thamnaconus septentrionalis. The sequence goes on from CM020513.1 coordinate 14,709,775, forward strand.
GAGGCGGGTGTTGGATACAATCTGCTTTTCGCAGCACGAAAAAACAGGGTTATGAAAGTGAATTAACTAAACAGGAAGGCTGTTTCTGCTCCTCCAGTGGGGGGAGACAAATCTGAAGGTAACTTTTGCTGATTCCAAAAAAGAAACTTAATTGCCGCACACAGAAAAGAAGAATCTTTCCCAAGCCCGGAAAACTCCTCCAACATGAGTTGCTGCGAAAAAGTGAGTGAAAAGAAGCTGCAGAAGAAGACGTTTTCAGACGGTGAAATGTGTCTCGCTGGCTGCGGCCCAGATTAAGGGGCGAGGCGTGACTGCAAGTGTTGGGCGACTTAGAGAGCATGCGCATGCGTGTGTGTGTGTGTGTGCCTGAGCACGTGTGTGCGTGTGCGTGTGTGTGTGTGAGTTTGGAGCCACGTATGGGAGGCGTGCACGGCGCGGTGCAGTGGAATTCCAGCGCGCTGCAGCCGCAGCACCACTCACACTTGTGCACCGGGGTTTAATCTCCGGACCTAATAAGGATCAATGTAAATGCAGAGTGATACTGTTCTCTCCAATGACGGCAGCTGCCACCGAGCTGAGAGGATCACCACACGCTCCTCCCACTCACAGCAACGTTCACACTCCTCTAAAGCTGCGGCCGTCCCAAAGGCCCGCGTGTCTATTAGAGAGAGAGAGAGAGTGAGTGTGTGTGTGTGTGTGTGTGTCAGGGCGATGCAGATGAGGCAACAGATTATTTATGCAACAGCGTAAGCAACGCATTAAGATTCTCCACGCCGCTAGTATCAGATCGTCTGCGTGTTGTGTTGTTGATTTTTTTTTTTCTCGTTTTTTCTTCGTGCACCTTCACGCCAGGCGGGAGGAGGGCGGGGGAGGCGGGGGAGGCGGGAGGAGGGCGGGCGAGGCGGGGGGAGGCGCTGCGAGCTTTAATGCAGGCCAGAAAACAGGGCTAATAATATCAGATCAGATCCGTGCAGACTGCAATATCCAGACCACACACGGCTGCAAATGGCAGACCGATCATATCTTGGCTCAGGTAAACACGTAGGGCCATCGGTTCTCATGTGAGGAATTAATATGGTGCCAATGGCTGACCTAAATATGCGCTGTGTTGCAGCTATGTGCGCGCGTGCACGCTCGGCATCAGCAAAAATAAAACAGCACTTTAGATGCGTTCATCAAAAAGGTCCTATTAATCCTATTAAGTTCCCTACTTCTGAAACTTAGATTTTGAATTTCATCTCAGAAAAATGCAGTTTTTAGCTGACAGAATAGGAGTTTTACTGTGTGATTAATACCATCCACATATGGACAACACTGGATATTCAATATTTTTATGACGGTATATATAGAGCCCGGTGATAATCTGGCAACTTGTCCAGGATGTAGCCCTCAGGCGGAGAGCAGTAGAAGTGGCGATAGAAAGTGGATGATAGGAATATAAAATATCATCCATTGGAACCATTCAAACAGCCAGCCAAAGGTTTTGCTCACAAAAAATGTGTCTTGAAGAGAAAAACAAAATACAAGACAAATGTGTAGAATATACAGAATGTAGCGTGTAGAGACCTAGAAGAAGAAAAAAATCCAAAATGAGAGAACCATTAAGAGGCTTTTACAGCCATTAATGTTCACATGTGGCTGTGTAATGCCGGCATTAAAAGCCACAAGCACGTCACTGACACGTCATCGCTTTAGCGTCAGGCGGGTTTCACTGTTCCCTGCCTGTACGTCCTGCTGACTGACAGCAGATTATCATCTAGCTGGAGACACACTGCTGCTGTCTGCTGTGTTTGGCTTCACCTGATTAGCTCCTGATCAGCCAACACTGACTCGCTGCTGCTCAACAGGTGCAAATAAATAATAATTGAATGATTTTATCATTGCAATGTGTTTTTTTTTTTTTTGCACCTATCACATTTCTTTCCTTATTTCTTGACGCCCTGCACATCGACTTCAGACACCCTGGTTATATATAATGCAGTACTGCATGCGGAAAATCACCACTGTTTAACGTAACATGGCGCATCCTGAAGCGCCAGTGTGAAATGTTGAAAAATTGAAAGCCTCCGGGTGATCATGATGATGCTCCTCACCTGCGGCGTGCTAGCAGCGGACGCTAACGTTACGCGGGAGACTTGGTGAACGTACGCCCCCCCCCCCCACCACCGCCACTGTCCCGATCCATTAAGCCCAGCGCCACTTCAGCTTAACTGCCCTCGGAAGGACCCGAACCTCAATAATGTATACGGCCATACAAGCTTCTATTACTAACAATTAATAATACATGTTCTTCTGGCCTGCGATGCCCGTCTCAGCCTGTTAGCGGTGACGCGCTGCTCCATCTGGCCAGGCGGAGGAGAGGCCGAGGGAGCGAAGGAGGAGAAGTTCACGGAAAGTAGAAAGTTAAACTTACACACACACACACACACACACACACACACACACACAGTGTCTAAAGGTCCCCCGGTGTACACTTTTTCAGATTCTTGGTTTATTATCGCTGACTCGTGCAATTTATCATCCAAAACCACTGCAGAAAACAGCATTCTTAGCCCCCTGTTTACTGCCTCCACCCAGTTTCAGCTTCCTGCTTAAAACCGATGCTTTGTTGGGCCTTTGGACGGAGAGAAAACAAGGCACCCCAGTGGTCTGAGAGGGCGGAGATGAGCACCTGGCTGGGAGTGCAGCTGCTAACCTGGTAGTGACGTCAGCGGGGACTCAGTGACCTTTGCGACATCACAAAGGGTGACGGCCGAATGCCAGAGGTGAATGTCTCAGTGAACACTTTCTGAAAAACGGAGCAAGTAAAAGAAGTGAAGGAAGGACTTCTTTCATTTATGGGGAGTTCACTGAAAACACACATCGTCAGAAAACCTTCAGGCTTTTTTTTTTAATGGGGGACCTTTAAAAAAAAAAAAGAAGGAATAATCTGAAAAATGTTTTGAGACAAGATGTTGCGGTGACCTTTTCACCAGCGGACAAAAAGACGTTCATTCCCAGACAAATCGCTGCATGAGAGAAAATGAGAGTCAGGCAGGGAACTACAGTATCTGTGCACTGTGGGCGTATCAGCCACGTGCGCGCGAACGTGTATCTAAACTGTGGCAACTGACGAGAAGGTCAGCCATCACGTCCCATCAGCCCCGGCTGCGTCTGCGAGAGCTTGCTGCTGCTCCTAACGATCCGGGCGAGTCCCACGATTCCCGCTCGCACTGAATCCTTCGCTCCTTCTCCTGGGTCCCAGCACCATATGGCAGACGGGCAGCTGCTCGGCGCGCCTGTCAAGTTAACAAGCAGTCGTCCCATATGACAAGTAGTACAGCGTCTTCTGCGTGAACTGTGACAAACCTCCCAGTCCCTCAGGATTTGTCGTTTTCTACAAGCTGGCGTAAAGATGTGAGGCACATGTTAAGCACTTCTCCTTGATTTAGGCCTTTGTGTAAAAAATAAATAAATTACATTCATGTGTTTTCAAGAAAATGTCGACCTCGGAAATTGCACCGAGCCAGACGTGCTGACATGCTAAATTCGGTTTGGCCTGTATTTTTTACGCCGCTTTTGAGTTGTCAGTTTTGATCACAAGCAGCATTTTTGAACTGTCAGGCTTTTGCACACACACACACACACACACACTAATGACTAGTGACAGGTAGCGTGTTTCCACGACAGGTTTTTGCAGAACTCAAGCAATAATTTGGAAACGGATATAAAAAAAATAACTCAACAGAGTCCCCATTGTGTGAATTCATATGAATAAAATAGGTTTTCTCATCTTGAAAAATATTCCAATAGGCACCAGGTGGGATTTTCCAAACATCAAAAGGGAATTCCCTGACATGATGAAGTGGACACATGGAGTCACTGGGGAGGTTGTCAATAGTGTCTGAGACCTCGTTATGCTGTCATGTGTTTCTGAAAGCAGACGTAGTTGCAGTGCCATCCAAGTATGTTCAATTTGTGTGTTTGATAGAAACCACCAGAGTAAAACCTGAGCCTCAGCGGCCCCAACAGAACTCGTACAGCAGGAGACACCACTAAGACCAGACTGAGCTCTAACCAAACGACAGTGACCACAGCGCCTCCAATGGTTTTCAGTCCAACTTAAAAAAAAAACCCATCAGTGACTTTGGAAATCAAAAAAGGGGCAGGTGAGCGGCAGGCCAGCGCGAGCCGAGAGGTCTGAGCAGTTCTGGGCTGAAGACGTGACACTTGTGCGGGAGGTCAGGAGGGAAATAACAAACAGCCGAGCAGCGGATGGCAATTATAAGAGGGGACAGGGAGCTGATTCAGGCGTTGGACAGAGGAGGCAGCGCAGTGTCAGGGGTGAAGTGTGATTAAACGTGGCTGAAAACAGGTTGTCCACTCGGGGCGCTGACATCACTTAGTGTGGGGTCTACATCAAACACACGCGCGCAAGCACACACACACATACGCGTGCAGGAGCAGTAGGACGGCTTGTCTTTTTTATTATTTTTTAGGTTTTGAACAAGGTGGGAGACCTGGTACTCGCTGCAACACAGCGCTGCAGTGGTTAGCGCTGCCGCCTCCCAGCAAGAAGGTTGTGGGTTCGATTGCAGGCCAGTTTGCATGTTGTCCCTCTGTTGGCGTTGGTTCTCTCCAGTTTCTCTGGCTTCCTCCCACAATCCAAAAACATGCATGTGAACTGAATTGGAAACATTAAATTGACTGTAGGTGTGTGTGTGTGTGTGTGTGTGTGTGTGTGTGTGTGTGTGTGTGTGTGTGTGTGTGCGAATGGTTGCTTGTCTCTATGTGGTGTCACCCTGCCTTCGCCCTATGACAGCTGGGAGAGGCTCCAGCAGACAATGGATGGATTAGTATTAAATGATTCCCATCAATGAAAAAATGCATTTTGTAAGGGTTTATCCAAAAGCAAGGGGGAAAAAAATAATACAAAGCTAGAGTGGATGTGCGCTGCCATGAGGTTGCAGGCAGGAGAGTGCGAGACGGTCGAGGACTGACTGGCCAGTCAGAAATGCCAGCGTCTGCCCTACGCAGCGCGGCCCTGACAGCTGCAAGGAAAATACAAGTGGACACCTAATAATGCAAATACCAAAGGTTCGCTGGCCTTTCCTGCCTGAGGGCCTGCTGTCTGTTGAGGCCATGCTGTCTGTTATCCCAAGACTCTTACAGCATGTGAAGGACGACAGCAAAAAGCGAATTTTCAATATCCTTTTTTCCCCCTTTTTTTTTTTTAAATACCGCAGCTGGAACTATATATTTTCTTGTATTGTCCTGTCTCACACATAGAACACATGTAACGGCAAGTGTAGGTAACGACAATGGAGCTATTCACCCTCCTCATGGCATGACGGGATGCAGCTTCGGTCCTGAGACCCAACGATTTTCTGTCCCTCAATTATGTTTTCAACCTTTGCATGCGACCTTATTTACAGTAAAGAGCGCTTGCTGATGTGCTTCTGCTAGCACATAAACAGAAAATCCATCAAAGTCCTGCACGGATCTGTGAGGCCTGAGAGCCGCCGCCCTTTGAGCCGCTCGGCTCCAGAGGCAACATGCTCACTGCACGAGTCACAGTCACAGCGGCTCTATTTGCCATTCGCAGACTGGAGTGCAACTGAAATTAGGCGCAGGCCTGGTTTCAGGTATAAAAAAAATGTTGACCACCACCATCACCAGCACCAAGACCACCACCACCTTTCAGTGTGGAACAAACCACATGATCGATGGGTGTTGGGCAATATGAAATAATCAGTGAAATAATTTCCACTGATTGATGCACTGCATGTGCACAACAGCAAACTGGTCTTTAGGGGGAGAGTGTAGTGAGCAGTGAGCATCCACTGTGCAAAGGATCATATAATAGGACCATTATGATTTGTAAGACAGTAAATGCAACTTTATGCAATTTTATGTATTGTTTAGGTTCCCTGCAGATTACAATGGAGACTACTATTTCATCACTTCACTGTAATAGGGGTGAGAAGGTTATGAAATAACATGGACCAAATAGTTCTGCAAGCTAGCTGGATTCTTATGATCTCACTTATCCATCTTGCCAAACTCCAAGAGAGAGTTTTGTTCTACTAATCCTAGGACTCTCTACAAACGGCCTTGTTTAGGTCGTGACAAAAGTAGCAAGCGACAGCAGCAGGATGCACTGGAAAGGCCCCAGAAGAAGAAGAGATGAAGAAAGTGTAAACTCAGCTGCTGCTGCTGCTGCTGCTGCTGCAGGAGGGAGAGGAACTAACAAAGATGTTGCACCGGATGTGGGTGACATTTACAAAGAAAAAACAAAGGTTTGGAAAAGATGTTTTCACCTTAATTCTGATTGGCTCTGGCAGGAGGTGACGGCGTATCGCAGTCGGCGACACACTTATGATATATTGTTGCCCCTCACAGCAATCTGAAGCCAACAGGAAGAACTGAGCATCAGATTGGTTTCCCTCCCAGTATCTCCCAGTGTGAGATAAATCTAAAGGATTTAGGAAACGTTCCATCCAGTGTGCAAGGTTAGAATATTTCACCGAGAAGCACGACGGTCGGAAGCAGGATGAGCGCCGAGGGGAACGCGGTGAATCTACTTTGTCAAAGTTTATGGCGGCCAATCCGGTATTTGTTGACCTGGTCCAATCTGAGCAGAGTCGCTGACACTGAGGGATGTGTTGGACTTTTACCCATAATTTCTGTTGACCTCCAAGGCTGGGTGGGGGTAGGGGGGGTGAGGGTGGGGTAGGTGGGTCCTGCTGTGTAAAAGGCATCGTCAGGGCACACAGAGGCTTAGAGGAATGGAAGAAGGAAAACAAAGGCTGGCTGAGTGCGATGTGTGTTTACTCCGAATGTTTGCGCGTGTCTACGTGTGTCTTTGTGTGTGTTCTGTATGTTTGCGAAGTAGAGGGGTGTGTGGGTGTGGGGGGAGGTAGGGGGGGCTCCTGTGGAGAACACCAGACACAACAGGCTTTTCCCTGCAGGACCCTGTCTAACAGTGACTGCCTGATTAACATCACAGCCATGCCTTCATACACACACACGCACACACACACAAAGCAAATCATTCAAGCTTATCTTCCACCTGTTTAGCATTTGCAGATACGCGCCTCTGTGCATTCACCATCACATCAGCATCAAGCCACACAAAAGAAATCAAGGTGCAGCCATTCACACACGCACATACAAATGCACGCACACGCACACGCTGCAATCGATGGCTGATTCTGTCCGACTGTGATGAGTCCGTAACCGCCAAAATGTAAATGATTCTCCTCACTTCAGTGCTATCTAGCGCAGCATCAAAGCAGCGCTGACATTTAAGCAAATGTTTCACTTAAATCCCCCGGACCGGGAGGGTCAGAGGAACCCTGCCACCCCCCCAACCCCAGCCCCCTCCTCCTTCCTCCTTCCCTCCTTCCCTCCTTCCCATGGACCGTCCGCCTTTCCCGCTGCACAGCCCGACAGACTCGCCACAGAGATACAGCTTGACATTTCCCTCCGAGAGGAGAAGCGAAGCGGGGGAGTGCAGAGTGAGGGGGGGGGGGCAGGGATTAAACCACAGACGGCGGGACTGAGTTTGAGATGTGAGGAGAGAGGGGGGAAATGGATCAATAGACGAGGTCTAATAAAGGCGGGATTTATTGGCACCCTGCAATAATGTGAAGCAACGTCAATACGGCTCAGGGATCGTCTGTAAAGAGGGACGGAGCGCAGGAGCGTTCAGCACCACGGAGAGCTCCCCGTGTCCGCTGACGCAAACAGCACCAGGAACAGTTCCTCCACGCTGCACAGCCGGTGGGTGGGGGTTCCTGCCTCGTACCCTTTTCACCTTTATGTTGTGTTATGTTGTGTATCATTCAGCCATCAACATGGAAAAAGGTTGACTTGTTGTTTTAATACCACTGATTGTTTTTTTATACCGACAATAAAGGCAAGAAGCCTCAGAAGCCTGGTCTACAGCAGCAGCAGCAGATTGTGACTGGGTATTTTTTCCCATATAACGATAAACATCAATTCCATTTTCTCCAACACTGCGTGAAATTAAGATATAAAAAAGCAGCTAAATGCTTTATACATTAAAGTTAATTAAAACACAAGCTGGTGGAACAAAATGCTCATTTTCTGGCTTCCTGCTTTAACAGATGCTTTGTTGTTCCTTCCACATGTTTGGAAGGGACAAAAACAAGGCTGAATAAACTTTGTCATGAGACACCAGTGCGCCTTGTGACATCAGAAAGGGTAGCTCTCCATTACTGCGTGTTTTAACGCACATCCTCTGAAGAAAGGGGAAAGCAACAGTAGTTTCTGGGCAGCTCATTGACAAGCGACAGAGACACTTAATGTTGTTGTGGGAAAAAGAAGCCACCTTTACATAAAAATACTGCATTCAGAACAGTTTCTCAATGACTGCATGACTATTATAACATGCAGAGCCACTACACGACTGGGGCAAATAGGAAACTACATGAGCGGAACGGATGGCAAAAGTCAAGGCAGGCAGGGACACAAAACAAAACAAGCTGCTGTCAGCAAAGGTGCTGAAGCTTCTGTCAGCAGAGGGGGAATCACTTGGATTCATCGGAGACATTGCACACACACACACACACACACACACACACACACACACACACAAACGCACAAACAGTGCACACGCGAGGCCACACAGGCGGAAATCAAACGTTTGAACCGTTCTTCCTCTTCCTGACGACTGGCTGCACGGCAGCGATCTGCATCTTCTGCCTCTCTGGGCTCTGAACATTATGAAACATCAAGATCAACAAAGACAAAAGACGCACACGGCAGGGCTGACAGAGAGACTTCCACTCCTCTCCTCTCTCCTTCATCACCTCGCCGTCTTTTGCCGCTCCTCCTCTTTTTAATATCTTCGACCGCCCCGACAGGATCAGCAGGAGAGCCGTCCTTCCAACCACTGCTTCACCCTCCTCCTCCTCCTCCTCCTCCTCCTCCTCCTGCTAATCCCTCCCCTTCTTCCCGGCCTCTCCTCCCTCCTCCCCTTCACCCTCTTGTTCTCAGCTCCCCTCTCTCTCTCTCTCTTCCTCTGTCTCTCTCTCGCAGCTGCCCGGCTCCCTCCGTCTCTCCCTGTCAGCTCATTAAGCTTGACTTATCTCACAGTGCAAAGCGGAAATTAAATCCTGGGGCCCTGAACCTCCAACTCCGTGTCAGCCCCTCATCTTTGTGTTCTCTCTCTCTCTCTCTCTCTCTCACACACACACACACACACACACACACACATACACGCATGTATGCATGCACGCGTGCACACACAGCATGTAACCGAGTCAATAGAGGTAAATTATGCTTTTACTCACGCAGGATTGTTTCTGTGTTTGTTCTTTAAAGCGGATTGTCACGGCCGGCTGACTTTGGCAGAGTTTTGCATATCAAGCGCAGTCACTTCACACTGAGAGGCCCCACAATGGGAACCGTGTTGTGTTTGTCATTTTGGGGGGAAAACAGTCACCGTCACGGCAAACTGTTGGTCAACGATTGATGATGACTTGGAAGCAGAAGCAGCGTCTCCCTCTAGTTTCAATTATCCGCCCCTCCTCCCGCACAGTCGGTGTTTCTCTCGTAACTTCCACACCTTTGGCTCTGCCAGCATCAGAACTCCTCCTCTCGCAGCTCCTCCTTTTCATCCGAGAGGACGGTAAAAGTTAATGGATGCGACAGAGGAGTAATTCTTAGGCGGTGAGAGCGTGCTGCGCGGGGGAATCACAGCAGCTTAAGTAACTGCACTTGGCAGCGCTGACATGAAACCATTCCATAAGCTACGCTGAGACAACTTCAGTGAAGGAGGAGCAGGAGGTTCTCTCCTCAAACAGCAAGCACACGGCCCACCATGCCAACACACTGCGGAGTCAACATGCAGGGAACACATACACGCACGTGCGCGCGGACGCTCACACACACATACATACGCACACACGCACTCCTGCGCACTGACAAGAATCCACTAATCTGGAACTGGCTCCATTCTGTGTCCTCCAGCTCATTCATATCTGACAAGCTTAAAGGTGTAGTTGGGCATTTCGCTTCGCCTCGTCCTGGCACGCGGCTCGGCGGTGACGCATACTGCAGAATGTTGGTGATTTGTCAGCAGCCAACAGGATTAGCGAGGCAGAGTGTTGCATTGTGGGTACTCTCACGCCTGGGAGGTATGGCAACCGAGCGAGGCAGACATTAGCGTTGAGATTTTATTCAGCGGCGACGGCGGCGGCGGCTGGTTTGTCAAGCGGGAACGCAGCGGAAGAGGACGGCTGCGGGAGTGTGTGACCTGAATTCATTCACCTGCAGTCACAGGACGCACCGTCATGAAAGGAAAACATTTGCAATGGGGAAGCGCGCGAGGCGTGAGCGCCCGGAACGTATGTCTCGTTTATCAGTCTGTCTGACTCCAGGCACAAGCTGACTTCACATCAAAAGGAGAGACATCCGGCCAAAACTGTCTGCACAGGGCTGAAAACACACACACTCGCTTCAATAGGGTTTGTAATGCTAATTACCATACACATATACATATATAAATAAAACAAAGGGAGGCTGCGGAACAGTGACAGAACTCATTTGCAGTGATTCCATTCCTTTGACAGAAGCATCACTACAGCAGTAGAGAGTGAGGAGCTCGACGATGCATCAGTGGAAGTTCTATTGGCGCCATCTTCTATCTGGACCAGCTAGTTGATGTGTTTAGGCTGAATGTGCAACTCGGTGTCTGTCTGCCAGTCAGGCAGGTGGTGGTGGTGGGGGTTGGGGAGGTTAGCGGGGGGGGGGGGGTCCTCCTGCAGCTCCTCTTCGCTGGGATCAAACGGGCTGCAGAGCTCCGGGGAGGCGCAGATGCAAGAAGAGGAGAAACACCTGGCCTGCAGTGAACAAGGAGCACCTCTTGCGGACCCCCGCAGCACACACACACACACACACACACACACACACACACACACACACACACACACACACACCTCTTCCACGCAGACGCACACAAACAATCACGTGCTCAAAGATGCAACAATTTTTTATTTATCCACCCTCTACCACCCCCCAATCCCCTACACACACACACACACACACACACACACACACACACTCCATCTGACAATGCGTGCGCTCAGACGCTACAGCACAGACACACGCGGGCGCAGATCGTCACGGCAGCGTCCCCGCAAAACACAACGAGTCAGCGAGCAAACAAACAGCAGATCAGCGCGGTGGCGGCGTGAGGAGCGGCGGGCCAATAGCGTCGCTCCTCACTGCAGAGCGGCAAAACCCAGCAGCGGAGCCAGCAGGAGGAATATCACAGCATATCTGAGTGGATTAGGACTGTTGCACATCACAGGGGTGCAGGGGTGAGGGCGTGGGGGTGCGAGGGGAGTGACGGCGGGCGTGAGGGTCGCACCCACTGCTGCACCTTCCAGCCGTTTATCACCTTGAATCAGTAGCTGCACATGGGAGCGCAGAGCACACAAACACAGAGTGACAAAGACTCACACTGCTCGTCCCGTCACTTTCCGTCTGATGGCACGCATGCATGTGAACACACACACACACACACACACACACACACACAAACACACGGCGCAGCAATACTGATCTCACACCAAGAGTTATATCCCGTCCCCCATTAAAAATCTGCCTCTGCTGAGGGCGCCTTCAAAGCTCAGTAATCTGTCTGGGGAAGCTGCAATGAGTGAGAAGGGGAAATTCAGCACTGGATTAGACCCCTCCCATCCCCCACTCACAGAAAGCCCCCTTTAAAAAAAAAGAAAAAAGGAAGAAAAAAATCCTCCCTTGCGGCAGCTCCGGTTTCCGACATTTACAACAATGTGATGTGAGTCATTTTGCAGCGAGCTAACCTTCCAATGGCGCTGAAAGCGATTTACATGTCCCCGACGACTGCTGCGCTCCAGCTGTATTTGCATTTACAGTCATCAACCACAAAACAAGTGCAGGAATTTTCAGCACTGTCAATTAGATCCATGCGGTTCTTGGATAAACTCGCTGTTCAAGGCCAACCGTGCAACATATGTAAATGATGGCATATATTGGTTTGATATAGAACACAAAACGCAGATGTGTGCAGTTACTTGTATTAAATCAGTGGAACTAAGATAGTAAGTAGTTAGTAATAAAGTGACTGGTCCGTTTGCAGGGAGGCGAAGATATAGTGTCACCATGTTTCAGAACAGGTCAGTAGGTTTACCCATCAGACTGCAGTTCTATGTTAGCAACACGTTTTCTTTCTACATGGTGCAACTGAGGGAGCTAAACTGTGACTGTGAGAACAATACACTACAATTTGGAATAATTGCAATACTCTGACTGCAACAGAAGAATATATGCATAGCATGTTTATTGTTCTTGTTTATTGTTTACACTTATTTCATTCAGTAGGAAGACAAAGGATTGGTTGATTATTCCGCATCTTTAACAATACAGAAATTCAAATGAAAAAAATCTATGACTAGTATTGATTTTTCTAATTATGCCATCCTTCCCACTGTGCAATATAAAGAAAATGAATTGAAAGATTATCCATACAATTGAAGACTGGCGTGCAAGTGACGCATCATGTGAACATAAACGTGAGTGATTTCAATGCGACGCCTGCTGCTGCTGCTGCTGCTGCTGCTGCTGCTGCTGCTGCTGCAACAGTCTGCCAGAAGCCCAGTGAATGGGAGCAGACTGAGCCTGCGAAACAAGATCATCGAGCGATTATGAAATGTCTAAGACTCAGAAACAAGCGCCTTAAGTGGCGCCGGTCAGACATTGACGGGGGAAGTATTACAGAGGAGAGGTGTAGCTTAAAAGCTTACACATGAAAAGCCATTTAAATTAGTTTCCCTTTTTGTGAACAAGGGACCAAAGGTGACCCGCAAACAAAGTCGAGTTGTCAAAGAAAAGGTAATACAGGGCTCGTAGTACTCGGGGTTCACTGTGAGAGATTAAAGGGCAACTTGTGACGAGGTGACGTCTTCCTGGAGAACTTAACCCCGGCGGAAAAGAGGATACGATGGAGTGAGGAGAAGGTCAAGGAGGGAGCGGCTGGGGGAGGGGCCAGCAGGAGACCAGCAGGAGTCAAAGACTCCTCGGAGGTCTTGTGTTGACATCTCCAGATGGAAGGTTCAGCTCAACAAACTCAACAAACTAGACTCAACATTTTGAACAAGATGTTTTGAAGAAAGGGATGAAGTGTTGACATCCATTCCAATCTGACACTATGTGAAAATCTGCAGTATTGCCAACACAACAATTTTTCGTGATTGTTTTTCCTTACCTTCTGTTAAATGCGCTAAGAATATTGAACATTCTAATGTTAAAGGAGCAACAAAAGCGGCACTGAAGGCCGTTCATGGCAGACCAACTGTTTCTACTTTGATCCCGACTTGGGTCAAAGGTCACGACATTGTGTTTCACACTTCAGTGCATAAACGCTGCCCACTGGATGATGACATGCAATCTAATTACCCTCCACCCAATAGGAAGCCTGCATCAGCAGTAAAAAAAAAAAAAAAACAACAACACCAATAATAATAACAAAAACAAATCAGATGTGATTGGCCGGCTTGAATATGACAGACGGATGAGTCAGTGAGTCAGGATTAAATCAAAGCACTCTCTCTGGGCTCCTTTCCAGATGGATACCTGAGATAAATCCAAAGGATTTAGGAAACCTTCCATCTGGCGTGCCGGGTTAAGTGGCAGCAGTAGCTGCTACCACCGAGCATTTCTGTGGTGAATGAGTCTCCACGCAGCGCAACACGTGACCCAGTTTAAACTTCATGGACGTTCCAGACGATCACACTGGCAAAACCCCTTTCATTGTCGTTCGTCCCGCCTGCCCTCCATATTTCCTTTCTTCTTGCCTCCGCCTGTACATCCCCTGCGTCGCCCCCCTGAGGATTAAGGCCTCGTAATGTGCCATGCTGGAGGCGTCGTTTTGAACGCGCACTCGGATAAATCCCACCTCACCCTGAATGCGGCTGAGTAGCTCAAAATCTCCTGGGAAAAGTCCAACAGCGCACAATAAACATCACACCTTCCCGCACTGAAATGGACAGTGGGCGTGTCGTGAAGAGAAAAAAAAAGGTCGGGGGAGGGGGGCGGGGCAAGACCAGCGGGCAGCACGCGGGGTGGAGAATCTGTTGCCGGGTAGAGATGAATGAGAGGATGTGGAGGGGAAATGGCTGCGATTGCTATCGCAGGAAGACGAGCTGAACACTTTGTCTTCTGACCGCAGAGCCTCTCATCTGTTTGCATTTGCGGCAATCACCGCAAATACGGGAGCCGGGCACCGGAGGAGGGTTGGGGACCGGGGGGGGGATTGGGGGCTGCAAGTGCCTCAAGCTGAAATAAACTGTGAGCACGGATAAAGCAACACCAAAAAAAAAAAAAAAAAGATGTGCGGGATGAAAAACGGGCACGTTCAGGGGGCAGAGGAAATGCTGGAAATAAGAAAAACACCAAAATTAATTTGCTGCTGGAGTGTCTGAGCGCGGCCTGGACGCCAGGCTGGTGGACCAGCAAGGAAGAAGAGGAAGAGGAGGAAGAGGAGGGGGAGGAAGACGTCAGGGATTATTTATCTTCTCGCAGACACCCGCAGACAATATGCAGTGATCTTGGAGGAGGGGGTGCGTTCGGGTGCAGCCGTCAGGCGGGGGACCCCTCGCTGTGCGCTTTGCATGCGCAAGCAGGTGGTCCCGGCCGCACATCAATATATCCTGTCTAATTGAATTGAATGGGATGGGAAACGCTGCCGCTCTCCATCCATCTCCCATCTATCTCCTCTGGCCACGCACCGACACACACACACACACACACGCCGCGCACACACACACACACGGAAATTAGATTCATTCTTACGCGCATAGAAACACATCCAAACTGCAAGCATGCATATCAACACTTATCTGTGCACATTTATTGCAGAGGAAAAGGAGTTTTTTTTAACACAAATTCACACACACACACACACACACACACACACACTCTGCCCTCCAGACCTGTCACTCCCACATAATTACCTGGCCTCACTAACTGACAGGGTTAGGGCAGCTCCAGACCTCAGGCATTGGGGGTTGTTAACCCCATACTGACCAACAACAGGGAGGGAGGAGGGAGAGCAGTAGCAGGGTTTACATTACTGTGGGGGGGGTTCAATATGTGTTGGCCAGCTTCACCTCCTCCACCTATCCTTCACCCCGTGGGGGGGGGGGGAGACTAGGGATGCGTGCAGCTAATGATGAGAGCAGGTGGAGGTGAGACAGCGGCGCTACGCGCTAGCGCCGCTGTTAGCCCTGCAGTTCTTCCCCCTGCAGCTGCACTACCAGTCAGAGGTTTGGACCACATACTTCTGATTTAATGGTTTTTCTTTCATATTTATGACTATTAACATTGTAGATTGCCACTCAAGGCATCAAAACTGTGAATGAACACATATGTAAAATGTATTCAACAAAAAAGTGTGAAATAACTCAAACAAGTTTTATATTTTAGATGATCTAGAGGGTCCAAACTTTGACTGGTGTAGTTTGACCGCAGCAGTGGATCAGAGACGCAGCCTTCCGACTGTCCGCAGTGTTAAAAACGCCGCACTTGGTCTCCAACGTCAGTGTGCGGCGGGGGGAGTATGACTTGTTAGCGGGCGCGACGATCAATGGACATAAAGAGCGTTGAGCACAAAGGCTGCGTGTCGGTTGGCTCGGCCGACAAAAGCCTGTATGGGCGTCCTAAACCTGTCAGCACTTCCCATTATACACTGGATAAATAGGGACAAACAGAGAGGAGGGGAGCATGACCTTGAGAACCACAGGCACAGTGTGTGTGTGTGTGTGTGTGTGTGTGTGTGTGTTGGTGCAATGTGACAATTATGTATAAATATACTCGAAAGAATCCCCCTGACCTATTTTGCGCCCATGGAAAAAGTGCAAATGATTTGACCTGTTTTTGTCCTGCAAGGTGCTCTGATGTTGTTATTGTGAGCTTTAATTGTTGTAATTCTATCAGCAATGTTTGTTTTTGATAAGACACAGCTGTGCGTGTCAAAGTGTCCTTGGGAGAGACACTGAGCGCTAAATTGGTCTTGATGGCCATTCTATCATTCCATCATTCAGTGCGCGTGCATGCATGCGTGCGTGTGTGCAAGTACGTGTGTGTGTGTGTGTGTGTGTGTGTGCGTTTGTGTGTGTGTTTGCGTGGTGAATTTGGCAGGAGGAGAATGAAGCTTCCCAGTCACTGAATCATTCAGATTTCTCTACTTGTCTCACGAAGTCTCACTCGTCCGTCACACCGTGCTCCAACCGAAAGCGTTTTCAATCCGCCTTAAATTGTCACTGGCTGCCATAATGAGCCAGTTTCCTTTATGGATAAAGACACGGAAAGTATGCGCAAGGTTTCGAGCTGTTTCTCTATAAAACCCAGTGTTGGTCCAGGAAGTAGAAGCTACGTCAACGGCTGCTGCTGAAAGGCTCAGAATGGAGCTGCAGCAGCAGCAGCATCTCAAGGAGTTTTCTCTGAACCCAACAGAAAATGTTTGTCTTAAAATAAGAAAATAAAAGCGACACTGAACGTTTGTTTCTTGTGTTTTCACAGCTCATGGCCACAGTAGTGACGTGCAGCCGTCTGTACTTCCTTGGGAAATTCAGCAGAAAGGAATCCGAATGGTCCAGTTTAATGAGACGTGAACGTCCTTCAAATTGCTTTCCTTGTTTTGCCTCCCGTTTTAAAATTCTCTATTGGTTTTAACAAGACAGTTGATTTTTTTTCCATCTGGCATGCCACGTTAAGAATTAAGTTGAGAATTTCAGTATTTTCAAGTTCACAAACATTTCTTTAAGACTGCAAGGCAAACAGCGTTTAAAAGTAAACAACTGACCGCAAATCAACTCAAATGAGGTCGAGGAAAACCAGCGTAAACCGCCAGTTTGTCAGCTTATTAGAATAGGTTCCAATCACTGCACACATCTCCACGGCAGACCTTGTGACAGGCCCTCCAAGAAGAAGAGAAAAAAAATCCCATGATACGCAATTTACATCCCATTATTCATCCGGCTGAGGCCTAATTCGACCCCATTTCATTAGAACAACTTGTCAACAAGAGCGGCCCGAGATGACGAGGTTACCGACACCGGCGGCTGTTGTTTCAGCGCGAGGAAGGAGAAAAAAAAAGTTGCTCTATTTCCCACCTCGACTCCCCCGGCCGGCCCAGTGCAGAGTGAATTAGTAGGGTGGGGGAAGGGAAAAGAGGAGGGGGGGGTGCGTGCATCTGGGGAGAAAGAAACCAAGGAACCAAGGGAGGGCGCCGCTAATGAGCTAAATGAATGAATGCTGATCAAGGTTTGCGCGCAGGGAAACGTTGTGCTGTAGATGAAATGGAAAACATATCAGGGCTAATCAACGTTGGGTGGCGACGCAGCTTCGTATGGGCTCCAACCTGGAAAACACATTTGCACACAATCACGGGGCCCCCGCGACGCTCTCCTCTGCGCCATGTTAACGATGGAAATTGCACATGGACTCCCGGATCCAGCGCCGGGAAATTTCCTGCGCCTTATTGCTGCAGTGTGACGTGCACCTGTCAGTCCCAATCAGACGGCCAGCCGAAATCTAAGAGCGTTTCATTACGTTAGTGGGGCTGCAGTCGGAATATATAGTGGAGATTTGAGATCATGATGAATGGCCTCAGAGAGGCCACGATCAAATGACTGAGTGCGTGTGTGTGTTTTGCAAAACACACACACACACACACAGTCAGCAGGAATCAGGTTCTTTCCAGGATGCTGCAAACTTCTCCGATAGGAAAAAACACAAAAATACAATTTTTTCAGAGCTGCTATTTGATTAGAATAAGTGAGGAAAAAAATGCTTGGGCATGTGTAAAGTCTGCTAAAATATATTTTCTGATGTATATGTCACCATGTAAACACATATAGTCTGGAGTTTATTAGATTCCCTGGGGAACATGTTTGCAACTGTCCCGAAAAATAATAATAATGATAAAACATATATATATATATATATATATATATATATATATATATACATATATATATATATATGTATATATATATAAATGAAAAGCCAGTCTTCCTTGTATCAATGTGGAAATGGGTTTCCACCTTGCACCCGGGCCTCAGGAACTGCATCGTGCACGTCTCCAGCTTAAAATTGCATGAGGTCCGAAGAATGAGTTTGCTCTGTCTGAGCCACCTGTGCACAACACCGTCTCCGTATCAATCTATATGCACAGGCAAATGAACAAAGGACCACGCTGTCATTCTCTCGCTCCGTATTGAATATTCTGCTCCGCTGGACAAATATTCTGGGGCTGTGCGCTACAGCTGACCCGCACCGATGCTGATGCCGACCCCGAGGCTTCCTTCCTTCTCCTTCCTTCTCCTTCCTTTGTGACTGCGACTCTGGAAGCTCCCGGTCGCAGCCCCGCTGGCTGAACACCAGCAGTGGTTTTGCTCTTTTTCCAGCGGCTTTCTCAACCTCTCATCACAGACACACAGAGGCTGCAACTGTAACGCGGACATGTGACCGTTTCTGACCCGCATATAAGAACGTGTAAATATTGTGACTTGACTTACATCCTCTGCTTGCTGCAGCACCATGAGAAGCACCTACACTAGCAGTCAAAAGTTTGGCCACATACTTGAATGGTTTTTCTTTCATTTTCATGACAATTTACATTGTAGCTTGTCACTCAAGGCATCAAAACTATGAATGAACACATATGGAAACACATTTGTAACAAAAAGTGTAAAATAACTTAAAGAGGTTTTATATTTTGGATGATCTAGAATAGCCACCCTTCACATAACATATATATAACATCACATATTTAGGTATTTTTTTTTTTTTTTTTTATGTATGAATTCTGCCTGCAAGGCGACGTGTTAGCACGTGTGGTTATCTGTGCCTCCACTGTCCCCTGTTACTCCTCATGTTGCTGCTCCTCGCTGGTCTGCGTGGCCCAGCGCTCTGCTTGACAATTCCTGTTTGTGTTGTCCGACGCCGCCTCTGTGGCGTCCTTGCTCGCTTGGCTTCGCCCTCTTTTCCGCTGCTTTCAAAGCACTTTGCCTCGGGCCTACAGTTGAAAATTAGCGGGCTGGCAAACACAAGCACGTCTGCAGCAGTGTTCAACTTTATTAATTAACACTTGCTGTCCTTAGAACTGAAATGACAGGAGACTTCTCTTAATGGTTGGGCGAACTGCTGCTTGCGTCACAGCCAGTCGAGGGGATTTTGCGAGCGAGGCGACAGTCGATTGCGATGCTAAACTATTCCGGTTTCGTGGTGAACGGCCTTCAGCGCGCCGCGGCTCCGACGGGAAAACAATTGTTTGGCTTTTGAAAAAGCACACGGCGCCCACTTAGAGAAAACAACATCCAACATCAAATATTCCGGCTTTCAAGTCCAAAATAATACTTGAGAGATGGAGAGCCGAGAGCTGACAGTTTGAGTGAACCTCTCAAACGGCTCAACAAGTTCTTTACTTAGCTCTCCGCGGTATTTCCTGCCCGATCCTCCCCTCATTTCAATAACTTCAAAGTGCGCCGCCTTTTCTTCTGCCGCCTCCCTGGCAGCGCTCTCGCCTCCGGTTCCAGGTAAGACGAGAAGAAATTAAAACGGAGAGAAGGTCTTTTTGCCTCTTAAGTAATGATCAAAGAAGTGCTTCATCCCTCACATGGATTGGCTGTGCTGTTTCTGGGACCTCTGTTGGAGCCGGAGCCATTTCCCAATTGAAGACCTGTTTAGTCAAACACTGAGCAGAACTTTTGACACAATTTTCGCATGTGATGTGTTCGCCGTCGGGGGTTTAACAACCCCCCTGAGGATTCCATCTATTTTCATCAGTTTTCTCCCTCTGGGCGCGGTTTGAAACCTGGTTCGCTGGCAGCAGCCATTCACTTCAGAGCTCATGGCCAGGAATTTTTTTTTTTTTTTTTTTTTTTAAAAGGTAAGAAGAGGCAGTAGAGGACATTTTACAGCAGAATCCATCCTTTAGTCTCGACCGGCACAGAGAGGCAGAGTCCCAAGCCCAATGCATCATGGTCCGGAAACAAGGTCTATGTGCCGTTTGACAGCAGCTGCTGCCGCTGCTGCCGCTGCTACCAGTGATGATGGCACCTCCAATCCTTAAGAGCCGCCGACATGTTTACGACCAAACATACGATGACACGGGAGGAAAAAAACAGAAACACAACAACCAGCTTAAAAACACAAGACGGCGCAGCGGGAAAAGAAAACCTTTGTACGCACACATACACATGCACCCAACCTTAAAAATAAAAAATAAAACACACACGCCAGCACATGCACACTGAATCTAGAGCTTTTTTTCATCCAAGCTTTATACCACTCCACACTTGTGATGCTCACAGGCCCAGCTGGGAGAGGCAGATAAGACTGCTTTTGGATACAGAGGGTTAGGGAGCTACTCAGGGACAGAGCACCGCTTTTTCTGGAATATTCCTATTGATTTTAGGCGCAGCCGAGGCAGAAATAGCGACGTCTCACTCCAAAAAAAAAAAAAATGTTTTTACTTTCCACTCAGCAACAGAGAATAAAAAGGTTGGGAAAGGGAGGCTGAAAAACCTCCATCAAGCCGCAGAGGACGAGCGAGGACGAGCGAGGCTGCCCACCACTTCCACATTCTCCGACTCTCGCAGGAGGCAAAGTTCAGCCGCGAGAGGGCTTTTCCCTTTTTGCTCATTTTAGTCAGGCTACTCAGACGCAGCACCAAGAGACACACAATATTTTTGTCACTCGGGTTCCTCCTCCTTCTCCTCCTCCTCCTTCTCCTCCTCAACCTCCTCCACCCTCTCCTCCGCTGAGGAGTGAATATGCGAGGAAGTTCCCCTCGCCAGCGGCTAACGAAGTGAGGAGCTTCTCAAAGGCCGGAGATAATAACAGCAAGAAAATAAATAAATAAATAAATAAATAAATAGAAAGTGAAGCGGCCCTGTCATGAGTGAAAGTGAGCGAGACGGGACGGAGGGCCGCCGGAGGGGAGACTGCTGGAACGATTGGACAATAATCCACAAATGGATGCGGCGGGAGATTTTTCAATATCTCTGCTCGGGCAGAAAACGCGACTTGTAGTGACACCTATGAAACGATTCGCAAAATGAAATCGCACAGACGCGCTGGCGAGACGGAGGGGAATAAAAAAAAAAAAGAGAGAAATTTACCCTGACGTGCGCAAAACACAGCGAAAATTACAGTGTTAGACACGCACGGCGGAGCCGGAGCTGCAGCCGCTGCTGCAAGGTGCTGTTGCTTTTTGCATGGTGACCAGGGAAAAAGTGTGCAGCAGTGAAGTCTGTGTGTACATATGTGTGTATGTGTGTGTGGTGGGGGGGCCACTGCAAAAATTAGTGATAAAAAGTTGCTGGGTTGGCTGAGACTTGCCAAAGTTCCACAGTGACTCGGTTTAAACCTGAGCTGCTGATTGTCAATGAGGACGCATGAAAGAACTTATTTCACAGCGTTTCGTAAGGTTTGACCCGCGGCTACGGCGCAAAAGGAGGGTTGGGAGGTTGGGGGAGGGGGGGCCTGTGGGGGGGGCTGAGGGTTGTTACAGTGCAGTGTATGCACGGACGCGAACGTGCGCATGTTTATGTAACGCCGAGTGAAAACGGGAAGCGAAAAAGAGGGAGCTTGGGGCCGGCACAGCGCTGCACTTCCAGCCCCGGGGGGCCTCTTCTGCACTTCTCCCGGGCACAGAGAGAAATAGAGCACAGGGGAAACGAGGAGGAAGAGCAAGTGGAACCTAAATGAGGTGATGAAACGGCACGAGAATAGAACAGAGCCGCTCGCGTGCATGTTAAAGAGTGCCGGCGAGGGCGGGAACGCAAAGGGGCTTTGGAGATATTTCGTAAAAAAGTTTTGTTGTTTTTTTTCAAATTTGAAGACCTTGAAACTCAGATCCGTCAGGCTGAATGGAAAATCCCAACAGTCTGAGCGGCGACAGCAGGTCAAGCCGCCAACAAGTCACAGAACAACATTCCGACTCCACACGGAAAGAGCAGAGCTGGAGTCAGACTGGAGACTTCCTGAGAATGGGAGCTGCGTGTGTGCGTGCGTGTGTGCACGTGCGCGTGCATGTGCTCGCCAACCCGGCAGCTAAATCATCAAGCTGCTGGACGCTTCCCCACATGCTCTTTAAGGAAATCCATCCACCATCCTTCGTCTTCCCCCAAATGACGCAGAACGGTTTGATCTCTGTCCCCGTCTGGCTCTTCATTCCTCCATCTCTGCTCCAACGAGCTAACACTTCCACTGCCGCCCACCCGCGCGCGTGCGGGTGGCGTGTGTGTGTGTGTGTGTGTGTGCGTGCGTGCGTGCGCGTGCGCAAGCGCTGTGATTTACACTGTCCTGTAAAAATGCCTGACATTTAACGGCCTTCTTTCATCGCCATCCTGCGCCGCGTGCCCATCCCATCTCTGGCTTAGTTAAAAAAAATAAATAAAAAAATAAATGGGCCGGCCTGAGAGGTGGTGGGAGGGGCGGGAGGGTGTGTGTGTGTGTGTGTGTGTGTGTGTGTGTGTGTGTGTGTGTGTGTGTAACAGTGAGAGAGAAGTACTGTTGAAGGGAGAGCCTATGATGTTCCAGCTGCTGCAGCAATAAGCCTCTTCAAGGACATTGTGCCTTTTACACACACACACACACACACACACGCACACACACACACACACATGCACGCACACACTCAGATCTACCTCCCAAGGAAATTAATCACTGTTGCAAATAATATAAGTTAAATGCAATTTCCAAACACCCCGGGGATTAAATGAGAATATTAGAGATGATGAAATTTGTGATTGATCAAACAGCAAATCCTCACGTCTCTGATCCGCGCGACCTTTATCAGGCCTTATCACAGCCGGCAGAGTGAAGACGACGGCCAAGAATTGGATTCAGGTTTTATTTTTTTTATTTTTTTGTGGTAAACGCTGATGGCAGCACGCGGAGCAGAGTGAAGGAACGGGAGACGCACGGCAGTGTTGAATATTTCAGAGAGGCTCGCGGGTCAGAGGCGACCGGGACTCACCTCCCCAGTGATAAATCGTACGAAAATAGTGAATTTATCAGCCGGACCCCCGTCGTCTGTGACTTGAAATGACGGATCCATTCAAGCCGAGTGTTTGAGGATGCGAGATTACATTCAGGAGCGTCATCGGGGCTTTTGTTGGTCCGTCATGTGTCGAGCCGGCGTGATGGGGAAACACAAGGGAGGCCTTTGTGAGCAAACAAGTGCCTCCGTGAATGAGTGAGTGTGTGTGTGTGTGCGTGTGTGTGTGTGAGCGAGGCACACAAACAATGGATTGGGGGTAACCTGGATTAATGCATCATTTGGACACGAGGGCACAGCCAGAGAACAGGCCAGATTATCCTGGACAATAGATGGAGGGGGGTGGTTGGGGTTGTGGGAGGGGGGGGAGGTTGACTGAAAAAGAGAGAAACAAAGAGAGAGGACGAGAGGGATGAAGAGGGAGATGGAAGTGCTGAGGGAGGACGGAAGAGGAGGAACAGCGGCGCGCTAATAAAGAGACGCAGAGTGCGAGCGAGGGTCCAGCGGGCCAGAGTGTGTCCAGAGTGTGGGAGAAACAGCCGGACAAAAAGGGCAAGCGGGGGAAATGGAGTGAGAGGCGGAGAGGCCAGTGGAGGAGGAGGAGGAGGAGGAGGAGGAGGAGGAGGAGGAGGGATGAAAGGAAGAAGCAGAGAAACTGGCAGAGTGAGTCGCTGGAGATGGAGGACAAACACCGTGACCTTGGACTGCAGGACAGTCTCACACACACACACACACACACACACACACAGAAACAGAATTAGGAGCACACAAGGTCACAGTCACACACACTCTGTTCAAATGCCCGTTAATGTCCAGGGTTAGATAAGTGTTTTATTAATGTTACTGTGTGATGGGCCAGCTGGAAGACTGAGCGCTTTGTTCCCTCCAGTAGAAGCCACTTTGCACTCGCAAGTGTGTGTGTGTGTGTGTGTGTGTGTGTGTGTGTGTGTGTGTTGTTGTTGTTGTGCTTACTCATCTCTTCTTAAAGGCGGCAACAATCAAAAGAGGAAAACACATTTCGCCTAAACAAAAAACCCCACATGCGAGGCAGACAAAAAGTCCATCTTCCAGCCCATTTGAACTGGAGGGAGAGGACAAAGGATGGCACACACACACACACACACACACACACACACCCATACACACACACACACACAGGCTTCCACCATAGCCTGAATTCACTCACTCCCGTCGTAGTCACACACACACACACACACACAAAAAGCTGCACATTTGCAAGTGCAGCATTTCTCAGGGTCAATAGATCCATTATCATTTAAATCTTGCAGTGGCAGCCCAATTCAGAAAGTCGCATTAACACACACCACGCATACATGCGCGCGCAAATACACACACACACATGCCTGACACGCACAAAACAAACAAACGTGTGTACTCTCCGACTCTCATCAACTCGGACGCACAAAACACGCAGAGCAGCTTCTGTTGTCAGTCCGCCTGACTGACGTCTCCGAGGTTCAGGATCCCCCAAGGCCGACCCACAGGGTCCGCCCCCACCCCCAGCCCCTCCCCCGCCTGCACCCCAGACACCCCTCTGCAGTGACAAGTCAGCCCCCCCCCGTGTCCCCCCCCTGCTTTAATGGGACTTCAAGAGCTGCGAGGCTCACAGCTCTGCCACATCCACGCACGCGTTTCCTCCCAATCTCCAAAGCAGCACACTGGTGGCGAGAGAGAGAGATCAAGCTGACCCCCCCAGGGCCCCCGCCCCCTCACCCACCCTGGCTGGCCCCGTTGCCCCTCACCAACCACCTGCCCTGCCCGTCTACCATGGCAACGCCCCCCACACACACTGTTGTAGTCTAGACCGCACCAACCGAGATCGAGAGTAGAGAGCATCGAGACCGAGACCAGACCAAGACTTCAAATATCAAAGAAAAATAACAACAAAACAGAAGAAAATTACCAGTGTCCTTTTAAATTCAACAAATTGCAACATCTCTTTTCAGCAACATTTGGCTGCTTTGCCAACTATTTTGAACCATTTTCAAAAAAACAACTTTCCACTATAAAATTAAAAAATAAATTAACTAAGAATAAGGGGGCAGGGTGTCACTCTGGGTGTCACAGACAGAGCATAAAACAGCAGCAGCTGGATTCTTTTCCATTATTATCTATCATTGCAGTGTTGGCTGAGTCTTGACTGGTCTTGATCAAAAATCCCCAGTCCGCCCAGTCCGAGACCGAGACAAAGTGGTCTTGAGGCCAAGACCAATGTCGAGTACTACAACACCACCCCACCCCGTCCCTCGTCAACAGCTAGCTTCTTTTTTTTCGTCCAAGTCTTCTGCAGACATGGACAAAACGTTGCAGCACAACTACGAGGGATTTCTTACGCTGAAGCGCCGGGGAAAAAAATCCATGCAGCGTCGTGAAGCTGCATTAAGCGCGAAGGACAGATGGCTCACAGACGCACCACAGTGTTTTCCCATACGTCCATTTATTTGTTGTGGTCGGCCGGGGGGAAAAAATACAACTACACCTGCCAACAGTTGTTTTTTTCTGTTTTGTTTTGTTGTTTTTTTGGTGTTATCTGCCGCCCTCGCCGCACACACAGCAGACGCAGTGTCCAACGTGTCCCCCAAGTTTTCCCTCCCGTGCTTTTTTTTCCCCAACCGTTCGACTCACTTCGAGCATTCTGCCTCGTGTTTGCTTTTTTTTACTCTCCCTTTTCCCCCAACTGTCCTCAAACGCACCGTGAGACGGCAGCCTGCCTGTGACCTCTGACGTGGCGGCAGCGAACTGCAAGCAGCAATGAAAGGCAAAGCGAACAAACCCTGACTGACTGTCGGTAACAATGTCAAATTAACCAACTAGCTCTAGTATGGGCAAACTACGGCCCGGGGGCCATATGTGGCCCGTTTAGCTTTTTGATTCAGCCCACCAGACTAGAAGAAATTATTTTAATACTAAGTAATATGATAGCTGTATTTCATCCAGTTTTTTTTCCAGTGTTTTAAGAGTCACTTCAATGAAGAGCTAAATACAGTGGGGCTTCAAAGACACTGATTTTGACGTGCTGCTTTGTTCATATTCAATAGACATTACAGCACGTTTTCTACATATTCGATGATAATTATTTTTTTTTCCATCCACTCAAAAACTTTGCCCACCCCTGAACCAGCTCTATAGCATGACTGTGCACCGGTAGGCGGTTTGCCAGGAATAGACCCAGTCTTACTGAGCAAAGCTAGAGCAAAGCTAAAGCTCTAGGCTCTACAGTGCTACTGGTCTGGAGAGCCTGTACACAGCTCCTTCAGCATTTGATTCATTTAATTCATATTGAAAACACTGCCGATGTCGGCCTCGATGAAAAAATAGCATTAACAGCTATTACCAGTAGTAACCTTGGTTGTTTCAAGCTTTTACTCTGAACAAACAAGGCCACTCTTCAGGAAAAAAAAGGCAAACAATTACGCACAAATAGTCTCGGGGAAGAATAGTGGGAGGATCTCTGCAGAATAAAAGTTGTCGTGGGCCAGAACACATTATTATCTTTCCTGGCTTCGCCGTGGAGTGCTCCCTTGTTCGGCACAAATGAAAACTCACTGCTCATTGTCGTCATTAGCGCCGCTACAGGAGAGGCTGCAACTATTTTGTCAGGCTCGGCAATTGTTAGTAAAATAATAGAAGTTGCAACAGACAGCAGAAGAAAGGGTCTATTTAAGGGGTTTCTTGAATTATAAAAAAAAAAATCTTTTCTAAATTTTAATCTCAGCGCCACACACTGGTGCTGTTCAGAGTATGCAGATAATGGACCAGGAGTCCAGCCTGCAGCTCCGAGGGCCCTGCTATTCTTCCTGCAGCAGCACAACAACCTAGGAGTCTGCGGGGGAGCCGACAGTGTGGGCCTCTCCTGCCGTGGACCCGACTACACTGGTCGGCTGATTCATAAACATGGCCTCACATCGCTCGTCTCATCATCCTCAAACAGCCCAGCCGAGCGTGATACAGGATCACCACGAGAAGGGCTCAATAAGTGAGGAATCAGCATTCCCAGCCAATCACGCTGGAGGATGCAGCGAGGTCTGACGTGAACTCACTGCACTGTGACCACACGGCCTCGGGCAGCTTCTCTTTTTCCCCCATTTTTTTAATTTAAAGAGAAACAATAGAATTAACTGATAGTGGTACCATCTAATTAAATACGCGCTATTTAAAAAAGTTCCACCAAATGAAGAGGAAGCGACTCTTAAGAATACAACAACAAAAGTTCCAGTTGTTTAAATTGGAAAACATACCACAGACTTGAGCCTTGAGACTTGACCAAGAGAATTTTAGAGCAAACCTTTGACAATTTGCTTTTACAATGAATAAACAATAAACACACAAGCGTCCCATTAAAGCTGAGTGAAGTGAGAACTATGTTTCCCATCAGTCTATCATCCTACCCATCATCCCTTGCACCCTTTCCCTCGTACTGAGGAACAAACAAGAGTCTGTGCAGCAGCTCCAGTCCACATTGAAACTTTCCTCTGAGCAATTAAAAACCTGCACATCATCCCACAAATAAACACTGGACCCCAGATTGTGGATCATTCCTCTCCCACCTTGTTCAACAGTTGACTTCTGCGTCCAATCAATGCCAGTGCAAGAGTCTTCCAACCTCTCTGGCCTCACACACACACACACACACACACACACATCATCTCACTGACTGACACTTCCACTCAGCCCATGCTAGAGGGAAATCCTAGAGCAGCGTTTAAACGCTTGGTCAAGCCCTGTCTGACTGTGGTGCTACAGGCTTGACAGGAATCAACTTCAGTGGGGCTCTGCAGTTCTGTGGTGAATGCGGGTGCACACACACACACACACACACACACACACACACACACACACACACACACAACACACATCCCAACCCCCTCTCCTCTGCAGCTCCAATCTAGGCCAAGAAAACAAATCCGCATCCAGAGGATTCGCTGCAATCAAACTGCAGTCTAATGACCAAAAATACTCAGGGGCTCAAATGCTTGAGCGGGATGACGCGTCAATCAGTGGCCTCAGGAGCACATTATCTCCCAAAAGGCGTTGCTTCGGGCAAATGCTGCCGATTTGATGTGTTGCAGCCCAACGTACAACCAGGTGCGAGGACGTCTCTGGGAGCCGCTGCAGTGATTTTACGGGTTGGAGTCGTGACCTGGAATGATCTGCAGCGCCAAGACGCGCTCACCCCGTCTTCAACCCGCAGCGCACTGATCCCTCCCGCCTGGGGCCAAGCCGTGCACGCCCGTCTCCGTGTTTACACGTTTCAGCGCGAGCGAACGTTTGTCTAAGCGCCACAGATTCCGTGCTGAGCGTCAAGTCCCCACGTGCGTGTCTGTCTGTGTGTGTGTGTGTGTGTGTGTGTGTGTGTGTGTGTGTGTGTGTGTGTGAGTGTGTGGTTCGTGAGTGTGTCAGTTTGAGGAGCACCCAGGGACCACTCAGGGAGTAGCGCCCCGGGCATGCAGACAAGCGCTCAAGACCCATCCAGAAGCGAAGCGGCGGCACGACTGTGGAGTCGCCGCCGCCCTTGAGGAGGCCCTGGATATTAATGTGCACGTAGGTTGGACGCACACGCGCACTGAGAGCATGTTGATCAAAGCATTTAGCCCGTCGCCGAACCTGGCTCAGTCTGGTGGGGGGCGGGGCTGGCTGGGTGGTGGGGGAGTCATGTATTAAACATGGGGTGCTGAGGTGTATCCAGTGTTTGGAGCTTCTTCTTTGATGAAAACAATCTAATGAGCCTGCGTGAGCTACCGCAAAACATTCATGTTGTGCTCTTTATTCAGCATTGCTTTAACTCTAATATTAAACATTTAATATAAATATTTATATTAAAATATTAAGCAATATTAAAGGAAATAGTATTATTTTTTTGTCTGGGAATACAGAAGGTTCTGCCACAACTCTGACCGAGTCGGTTGTGTGAATCTAAAATTTCCAGGCACACACGTCGTTTCACTCACAGCTTTTTATGCATCCCTTGAACTACCTTGATATAAAGTTTCATTTATCTTTTTTTTCCGCAGGACCGGAGACACATCTTATCAGGTTTTTCAGTCAGTCAATAATCATCTGTTTGAGGGGAAAAACCGTGTAGCAGGAGAAAAAAAAATGCTCTAGCGGAGCAGCTCACAGCGAGCAGTTAATATTTACTGAAGTCGGCAGTATGACTTCAGGGGGAGCAAGTCGCAGCAGGCGGCGATGAGACTGAGGTGAGATAAAGTCAGTCATCAGCAGCAGGAATATCAGGGTGCACAAACGGGAATGTTTCACATATTATTCGGTGAATTGAAGCGTTACTTTCGACAAATCCCACAGGACTTTGGGAAAGTAAAACAAGGAGGTTTGGGTGAGTTTATTTATTTATTTATTTTTAGGTTTCAGAAAACTGTGTTATGATTTGGTGGCCGTGACGGAGCACTTACGCTTGTTGCTCAAGCTGCACCGCTGTATTTGTGTTCCGCACAGAAATTCAGTTTGCTCACGAGTCACCTGAACAGCATTAAGTTTGGACTGTGATAAAATATAAGAGAAAAAAAACCATCATGTTTGTCTGAGGGAGGACTGGATTCTCACCTGCAGCCAATTCAAGACGACTCCTGAGGTCTCCGTCGCCTCACCTAATTAACTCTCACTGTAACATGTGTTGGAGCGGCATCCTACCTTTGTCAGCAAGTTAAAGATAATGTTAAGGGGATAAAAAGCTATGACATTTGCGGGGGCTCTGGCTCTCATCCTGACCTTTACCTCCGCAGACACGGAGACGAGCGAGTGCGAGCTGCACGAGAGGGAGCGCGACTGGGCTTCCGCCTTGTTCGACCCAATCACTTGGCTCGGCGCCGCCTTCCCACCAATAAGCCCCCTGTAAGGTGCGCAGGAGGAGGCCCCAAGGTCTGTGACATATTAATGAGTTATCGCGGCTGACAGAAAGCAAAGGGGGAAAGGCGAAGGGGAGAGGAAGGGAAGAGGAGGGAGGGAGGGAGGAAATAGGAAGGAAGGGCGAGGAAGCGCTGCCTCTTCACAAAGGCAAATGTTCCCATTGTCTGCCAGGCTGACAGACAACCGTGGGGGGTCCAAGTGGAGGAGAGGGAGAAGGAGAAGGAGAAGGAGAAGGAGAAGGAGTGGTGGGGGGGGTAGAGAGGTGGGGGAAGAGGAGGG